>JAVQJX010183720.1:0-10484 GCA_036025115.1 Ambassis agassizii
AAGGTTTTCGAGGCCTGAGGAGTTCTTTCATCTCTTTAATCACCTCAGATTTATTTTAGCACCTCCTTTAAGGAAAATCTGCTGCTTTTATATTTTAAGATTCTCACTTATCTATCTCTTGATATACTAGAATTACAAGGATCTTATTATTGACTCTTTTCTGTTTGCGCTTTTTGTGATGATTTTTTTTTCACATTTATAATGTCAAATGTAACACTTCAGACCATAAATATTAGAAAGCAGAAAACAGATGTAAGTGGGTGTGTTGTTGTTCGTGTTGTTGTTGTGGTGGTGGTGGTGGTGGTGGTGTTGAAAGGGGTTTTTGAAGACAACTGGACTTGCTTGAGTGTTTTGAAGACATTTTCCATTTGAAAGACACCTCAAAGAACCCTGTGAAAAAAGGATAAAACTTCCTCGAGAGACTCAAGCATGTCCAGTTACAACAAAGATTCTGCTTTTATGGTATTGTAACGTGAGCATCCACAAGTACCTGAGTCTACAGTAAAGATAATATATATAGACACTGGACATGCATGCAAGGACATCGACTGATATAGTTCAGTCAGTATAATGTCTTTATTATATACTGACCAGCCTGCCATAAGCCGCATAGCTGTGGTTGATTTGTTTTTGAGACCTTGAACAAGGTTTAGCTTTAAACCCAGTAATTATCTCCTTAGCCCTCTGAATCGACACTAATCCTCAGAGAGTACAGGGAGAAACGCTTACCAGACAAGCCTCATTAAATATTTACTGTGTTTGGCCACCATCAACAACTCACGCAGCAAACACCCACAGATCGTTTGCCTTACCCCCTCCATTCATGCCTTGTGTTGCTTTTCTGTTGCTGTAGGCATTGGCAAGACGCTGAGATGGACTTTTTTTGTCGCTTTTTGTTATTGGCTGATAATCACAGATTGTGGGCCAGTCTGTGATGCGTGACGATGTTAAATATTAATGTCTGGAGATGATTACTGCACTAGATGGAGAGAGGCAGGAAGTGCGGTGGAGGTGACACCCTCATTCATCACAGAGCCCTAACAGAATCTAAATCCTCCATGTGTTTTTAACCTTTGTACTCCGGGGAAGAGAGGCAGAGGGAGCAAGAGGGAGGAGGAGATAGAAAGGATGCTGGATAGGGAGAGGCAGAGAGAGATGAAACGGAGATACAGAGAGAAAAAGAAACGGGCACAGAGACATAAGGCGAGTTATGAAGTGTGTGTGGTGGGGGGGTGGAGGGGTGAAAGGAATATAAAGATAGATAGATGGATGCAAAGTGAGACTGTGAGTGAAGAAGGGAGGTGGTGAAAAATTGGCCTGCATACTGTATAATGTAGAGCTCCTTTCCTCTGCTGACCTGTCAGCCCATCCCATGTGACAGGCTGATGGATGTGCAGAAAGAAACTCTTATCTTATTTTGTCAAGGTCTGGCAGTCAGTCAAGTCCTATTCAGCATAAATAAACAAGTGGTGAGGAAAATGGCAGACGTCTCACCTTCTCTTCTACGGTGTCATTTACTTCAAATGTATCACTTCCTCCACCTCCTTATTTTCTTAGCTAGGCACAAAAGGGGACCGCTCTGCCTATTACCTACCTATTATACTCTTGAATCCTATCATCAAATAGAGCACCACAGAAGCAGAGCATTTTTTTCGACCAATACTCCTTGGATGAGGGAAGCGGAGGAAATTTGCTTAAGCTACTCCTGAATAAGTCTCATATATCATATTGGTAGAGGTTCAGTTATGTGTTTTTTATTTTTATTGCTCAGCTCCTGAAGCCAGATGCAGATAGGGAGGAAGAGTTGCCATTATTACCATCACTGCTTCCTTCCCTGTGTAAACTCCACAGGTCCCTGGAATGACCGCTCCTTCTGTCCGTCCGCTTTCTCTCCGTCCCTTTCCTCTTGGTTATAAATTAAACTTGATCAATGACCTTTTCTGCTTGGCTTGTTTGCTTCATGCCATGTTCAGCAAGTGTCCTAATGGGAATGTATCCTTCATCAGTGTGTGCTGGCATCCTGTGATGTAGCCAGGTTTTTTTGAGGGGGGGGATGAGTATCACTGCATAAGACATAGTACACTAAACATGGCATAACAAACACAACAAAAGGCTGCTTATTTCCTGATCAAATAAGCTGTTTAGATTCACGATTCACTGCTGGGAAATTCAAAAGCCATTGTCCCGTCTATTATAATGCTGAGAAATACACCCCAAATTCCTGTCAGAGCTTGTTGTGCTAATTAATTGCTTTAATAATTTGTGATTATCCCTTTCTACTCTAGATGTGCCCAATTCACCTGCCAGCAAACGTGCTTGCCATTAAAATAAAGGTTAAATAGAGTGTAACATTTTCTCTCTCTGTGTCTGCAGGAGTATCAGTCTTGCAACACCCTGCCGTGTCCTGACCTTAAGAAGACCACCCCCTGGACTCCCTGGACGCCAGTCAATATCTCTGACAATGGTGGCCACTATGAGCAACGTTTCCGCTACACCTGCAAAGCTCGCATACCTGATCCGAGCCTTCTGGAAGTGGGCAGACAGAGGATTGAGATGCGCTACTGCTCCAGCGATGGATCCACTGGATGCTCCACTGACGGTAAGTGTGGAGACACAAGATGTTTTTTCATTGCAGGAATTCAAGACCATCAGTAATTAGGCATGTGCCTCGGTCTATTTGTCCTTCTCCTCTTCTTTAGCTGTTTTCTTCTGCTTTAAAAAATTGACTCTTTTGTTTATATGTACGTTTTAAGGAACTAATGTTTAGTGTAACCAATCAGTGTCCAGCCCTAACCCCCAGTTTTTCAAGGCCACTCAGACGTACCTACCCTGTTGTAGGTTTTTTATTCTTCTCCTAAAATGGTCTGCTGCAGAAACACAAACGAAGCTGGAGCTGCCCTAAAATGGCCCAGTAGTTCCTGCAGTAAAAGACAGCAGTGGATATGTCTACATTCCTTCACTATGTGTGCTGTTCTTCAGCTCTTTCTTGTCCTCTAAAAGTTTTCCCCTCTCTCTGCCCTGCAAAAGTTAAAGGAGGCCTACTTCAGTCAGCTCTCGTGTTTATGGTCCCATCTTTCTCGACTTTATCAGTGGATCAAAGCATCAGGCATGTTAATGAACTTCCAATCCACAAAGCCGATCAGCAGTTTATGACTAATTTTAGCTCTCTCTTGCATTTTTTTCACACTCATACACATCAAGACACAAATACACAAGTTCAATTATGGCCTTGCAAAGCAGCGAAAAACACCAGGTCTTTATCCATCATCCCAGCTATTCCCTTTTGCCCGAGTCGCTGCACCACACAGTCTCAGTCAGTCACACCCCTGGTGAATTAAGCGCTGTAAATGTTTGTACAAACAGGCTGCTAATTGACAAGTTGTTTATGTTGTTAAGGGGAAGCATCCATATTAGAGAGGAGACAGGCGGGATGGCACCACACCACAGCAAGGAGGGTTCAGATGCAGCTGTTAAAGTTTGTTTATGGTGTTTCTCTCTGCCTCAGAGGGAAGAGCTGTTTTTTAAAGCTTTAGAGTTAGCGCCTGGCTAAGCTGCGGTGGCCTCCCATCACTTTAAGTTCATCTGTGTCTCTGGGTGGTCTCTTGCTGCTCCACTCACATGCTGTGGTAATCACTGAGGTTGGCCTTAATGTGTACTGTGTCTTGCCATGCCGTCACTGGTACAAGTTGTTCCTGTCGCATTTTAAAGCTTAAATGATCCTAAATGAACAGTGACAAGCTCAGAGAAAACCGCCAACTCAAAGCTTTAAGAGGAGTGACGACCACATACAGTATCTGACACATTAAGGAACAAAGACCTGAGCTGTAATAGGTCTGTTCTGTTTCTGATTAGTGTAGTGAAGAAACAGGCACAATGTGTTTCATTAGAGGTTGTCATCAGAAGTCTGACATCAAATTAGCTTCAGTGTTAATTATACCATTTGAAAAGAAGGAAAAGCAGTGAGTTCAGTAGTCATTTTTGGCAACATGTCAGTCTGGGTTGTAGGCTGTTAGGCCCCAGCCAACAGATGGTGATGATTCTGTGTGAGTACAAACTTCACATCTTCTCAACAAATCAAGAAAAATGGGAAACACTGTTAACTCAGTGCAAATTATGTATCAAGAGTCCTGCAGGTTATGTTCAGAACCTTATTTTGAAAGAAGAGGTTGTAATTTCTGTGTTAATAGAAGCAGACAATTATCAACAGCAGGAATTTGACTTGATGTGGTTGAACTTTACATTTCACTTACACTTTAAGTAGGATAATTAACATCCCTGCAGGTATTTGGCTCTCAGCACAGCCTTCTGAATAAAACTGAGATTTTATCCGAAATGTGTTTTCCATTTATTTTCTGTAAATGATCAGTGAAACAAACATCTTTTCAACATCAAAATTGGTTCACTCAATGATTTGTTTTTTTTTTCTTTTTCCTTCTTCTTTTTTTAATCAAAAGCTACTCAGCCATGTTCATTTGAGGCAAGGAACCTCAGTGTAGACCATGAAACTTATAACACTCAGCTGCAGTGAGTGAAAAGCAGACCTACTGAGGTGTGCGTGGCCTCTGTGTGCCACTCTGTCCTATGTTGATTGTTCATCTCCAGACTTCGATATGATTCACTTCTCAGTGGAGTGTTAATTCATAACTGTCAAAAAAGAGGACAGACTCCAGTGATCCACTTCTTCATTTCGACTATTATCAAACTTGCCATCCATCTGGAGAGCACTGGTGTGTAAACTTGTGGGTGTATGTGTGTGGGTTGGATTGATACATGTTTTCTTGGTGGGTGGATATGTGCACCTATTTGTGTTTGTTTGTGTTCTTTTTTCCCCTCCCACTGTCCATCTCTTATTGATGCATGGGGTGGCACAGTGGTGGAGTGTATTGACATCCACATCTGGGACAAATGAGAGATCCCTCTGAGATGATCAGTAACCAGAAGGAATGGTGTGTGTGCGTGCGAGTCAGACAGCTTAAAATTGATTGCAGCTCCATGCCCCAAATAGATTTACATGATACTTATTGAACTTATTTGAAAAGGATAAAGTTACTTAATCTTTTTTACCTAACATAAATATTCCCACATATTCTTATCTGCTGCAATACCCAGTCTGCCCACTTTGAGTGACAGGTGGGTGCCTCATCACAGCATGCTGCTGTTTGTATGATTGACCACTGGCCACCTTCACCTCGATGCATTTGGAGTTTAGGTGGAGAAGGACAGTGCCAGCTTAACAAAGCTTTGTTAAAACCTTCCCACAGAGACTCGGAGACCTGTGGGTGATGTCACAGATGTGTTAGGTATACACGGTTTATAGTCATTTATTTGAATGGCTGGATGTGCGCTGAACTTTCAAGGCAGTGCACAAACTCCACTTCCTCAAGTGACCACTAGATGCTGGCTCCAAGTGTGAGACGAGATAATCCACATTGACCAGCAGCACAAACACATTTGTAGTCATTTTTGGTGTCTATAGATAATCTCCCTTTTCACAACTGTAAGACTTGAATTTTTTATCACTATCTTGTTTAAACTGTATTCAGGCTGAACCTTATCCATAATTAAGTGCTTTGAGTGACAGCTTGGTTCCAGGGCCTCCACCCAAAGGATGTACAGCTTCTGGCTTCAAAAATGTGGATAATCAGATTCCAGGCTTCCTCAATGGTAGCATTATCCATCTTTTATGAACAGAATATGGGCTATATGTATTCATCTAAAATAAAGTCTATTGACTGCATGCTCATCAATCATCAAACCAATATAACAAGTAAGTGAAGATCTCTGCTCTTCCTTGTCTATTGCTACCAGTGTCCATCTTTTCTTGTTTGGACTATTTTCTCTCACTTGCTGTCACACTGATGACGCTTCCCTGCTACTCGATAAAAAGCCCACTCTGCCATGTTGTCTGAGATCCTTCTCGTCTGCTCAGCCAGAATGTCACCCTGTTTGTAGATTTGAGCATCGCTGCCATCAGATATACCTGACATTTGACAACGTGGATTATATTCAGACATGTGGCAGATGTTATTGACACACAGCAGGATGTCTCATCTGTGACATGCCGATAAGGAGAATTAATCCCCCTGTCAATGCAGAGAATAAATTGATGTTTGAGGGATGTTAGCGACCTCTCCCCAGCTTCTCCCATTCTGTTTCTCATATTAAGATCTCTATCTGTCTTTATCAGGGGAGATAAATTATAAATATATGATTTAACCAAGCATGTACAATGAGCTTTTATATAACATACTGCCTTGTTTCATGTCAGTGATCATGGTTTAATGATAGTGATGAGTTAATTACTTAAGATCTCCACTGATTTAAAGACCCCTCTTGTCATGTATACCCTGCGATTAGTCTGGTAGCGGCTGTAGCCATTTTTCCTTCTTATCACATCTCACACGCCTGAGTGAAAAGCCAAACATTTGATCATTTGCATAATTTCCTGTATAGACTGTATGTATTTTTAAACCTCCTTGAAGCAAAACAGGCTGCTTATAAAATGTAGCCATTTTCTGCCCATCATGTGACTATTCTCTTCACTCAGTATGTCTTCATGTAAAATTTGTGCACTAACACACAATTAATATTACAGTATATTACAGTATAGACAAGGTAATTGTTTTTTGCATATTCACACACTGCCCTCTTCACATCTGTTTCTCGATCGATGGCAGCAGTGTAGTGTGGATCCCAGTGGAACGACTCGAACTCTGTGTCATTGATGGTGTCATACATACAAATGACGTCCAATCACCGCAATTGATACTGTTCCACTGCATGTAATGCATTCATTTCTCAAGCGACATTTACAGTATACACTTTACAATGATCAGTATTGCAAATGATCACATGCAAAATTATTATCCCATTGGTGCAGACTGGAATTTTGCACAGCAGACTTGTTAATTTAGACAAAATTTGCTCCACTAATTGGTTGAAAATGCATTTTAATATGTCCAACTCACTCTTTAAATCATTTTAACAAAATGTAGAAGAGACATTAATTTCCCCACTGTGGAACTAATGAGGGTTTTTTTCTTATCTTAAGGCTTTGTATTATGACAAGACTTAAAGGACTATAAATGTGGGATTTAGTGTCCACTAGTTGCGAGAATCCAAAATGCAACCACTCATAGTGAATTTGAATGTGCTGGTGAATATTATAAAAATGTTGTATACTGAATTTTTGCCAGTAGAACTCCTTAAATCTTAGACTCTTTTGGCTCCTTTATCATCATAGTACCATGTGTATAGGGAACATGCTGCTTTTATTCAGAAACAAGTTGCACCATTGAGGCCTGGTGTCAGTTTTCCCCCATGGACGAAATCCTCCAAATGGTCCAACCCTCAGGAGGGTCGACAAAATTCCACCAATGCTAAAGTACCGTTTTAACCTGACATGCTAATGTAATCAGTTAATAATGAGCTCCTTTGAGACTTTTAATTTCTACTGTAGCTCATTTTTAATCTGTTTCGTTTGCTCCGGGGAAGATTTACACAATAACTTTAAAGTACATAATGTGAAGGAGTTAAGTCCTTCTAGTTTTATCTTGCGGCAGAGGTAAAATCCCAGGCAAACACAGAGAAACAGAAAGCAGTGGAAAGATGAAAGACATTTCTGACGGAGGTTGCAAGCTTGTAATTTTGCTGGCTTGTGTCGGTGAGTGATGGCTTCATTTTTTTCCCAGGGAGAAACAGTGGTGTGTCAGCAGCCTGATGTGTTTCACTTCAGCTGATCTGGTATCAAGGCCAGGGTCCTCTCGTGGACAACAGATTAGTTTCTCCTGCGTGGATGTCATGAACAGACACTGAGTAGACACAGGACAGTGCTGAGGGACGACTCTGACGGATGACAACCATTCCACTATCCTTATTGTCTTTCTGTTACTCTGCTGCATGCTCTGTCTCTCTCTCCTTGTAGTTGGCCCTCTTTTTTCTGCGGCTGTCTCACCGTTTATCAAGTAAGAACTGAACACACAGTTTATTAAAGTTGTGCACGGCTTACAGCAGGTCCTCAAGGAAACTGCATTAATGCACATTTGAATTTATGTAGAGATAAGCCAACGCATCTTCACACATAAAAGGTATGTAGAATATGTAGAAAAAGTTGATTGTTTACCTTTCCAACCACAACATATGGCCAAACATGTGATTGCTTGTTGCAACGTAGCTTAGCTTAGCCTTAGGCACCAAAACATATTTTAAAGACTAATTTCTCTTATCTTTAACAGCTTTACCTCCATTTTACTGGCAGACTTCACAATGAGATGTAAATAGAGATGGACAACATCCACTGGCCATCTCTGAAGCATTTGCATTCACCTAATTTCTGGTTGATTGAATATGGCTAAGTGACAGGAGTTCGTCTGAATTGTTCAAACAGTTACAGAAGCACTTGAGATTCACCCACCAGTCTCTAAAAGCAATCTTAATTGTGTTATAAAGTGCAGTTTTTATTCAGCCTCAGGGGTCTCCTTACACAGCCAAGCTCTGTTACGTTTTGGAAAATATTCCTTTCTTCCTTCCTTCTGTCTGAATGGATAGGAGTCCATCCCAAAATATTCATCATTGCCAGGTGGTTTTAGCCTAAAATATATAAAAATCTGCTTGTATTGTTTCCGCTTCATTAGTAAAAGGTAAGTGAGAGCTTTTTTTCATTTAAATGTAGCAGGCCAAGCTGTATAATCCTTCTTACCCTTATTAGCCGTCTGTTTATTGGCCATTCACTTCTGCCTTTCTGTCCATGAGTGCCTTCAGTTGTGATATCGTTATCTCTCACTAATCTCTCCTTTTCTTTGCGTTTGTCTTTCATGCCTCAGCTTAGCACCTTATAACCCATGCCCTTCTCCACATTGCTGTCAGGCAAGTTCACAACCTAATTTCAATTAAGTTGACACCACATTTGCACGGCAAGATTGGAACGCCGGCGGCACCCTGTCCGTTTCACCTTCGCCCCCACTGTGGCACTCACACAGTAGGCTAGCGTAGGCAGTGAAAAAACAAAACAAGACTGCCTGTCAAATCTACTTTCTTGGCAGGACGCCACTCCCTGCTTAACGTGTGTATAAAATTATGGATCTGAGCTCTTAAAAACATCACGTCAGAAAGTGTCTTGGAATCAGCAAGTTTCAGCAATAAAGATTACCACAACAGAAAAGTTTCTGACTTGGTTATGAGTTTTTCTTTGCCTGTCTTCTTTGACATTAGTTCAGTTTCTGCTATGTTTCTTTTCTGTCTTTTTTTACTGTACTGGATGCTGCCTCAGATTGGAGAGCTGTGCTGAACTACAAATTACCACAGAGAAGGATGTTTCTGTGATGGGAGCAGATTTCCTTAGGTAGAAAAAAAAATCAATCAAGTTTGTGCTGTTGCCGTTTGCAATTTCAATTTGTTGGAATTGGGTCGTTTTGTGAAAGCGAACCATTACAGCAAACAAGCACTGAAAGGACACCAGTATAGCCAGTTGAACAAGCTGGTATTTTTGTTACCTGTAATTGTATTGGCAAGGACTTAAGGTTTCTACTTAAGGTTTTGCAAATGTAAACCCATTATATGATTTAATGGCATTCAGATATTTTCACCTTAAAAAATCAACTTGCACATAGAACCCAGGAGGATAATTCTTTGAAATAAACTTTTAGTTCTCTCAGTTCATCCTGTCAAAGTTTTGTTACTGATGCGCTTTGGAACAGCAGGGACCATTCCTGCCACTCCCTTTGATGGTGCATTTGAGTGCAAATCAGCTGAACTATGATGTCAGAAAGTCCAAAATAAACAATAAACATAACTGGATATACTGTAGCAAAGTTTGGTTGTTTGCTGCTGTTTGGGAACTGATTGGCAGATCATCCCTCTGGCATTGCCAATAGAAGAGTTGTTCAGCAGATAAACACCTTTCCAAAGGCCTTCTTCTTAGTGGTGAAAAACCTTTGATTGATTATTGTCATGAAATAGTGACTGAAAGCAACTGACTGACATCAAATATGTGCAACCATAATTAGTATAAGATGAGAATTTTTGAAATATGCAAGAGGCTCCAAATTACTCCAATAGCTTACTTAGTTTGGGCACCTGTTAAGGCCCCCTTGGCTTCTCCCTATAGGGGTCTACCCAGCAGCTCCAGCTGGACAGAGGCCCTGAAGCCGATCCTATGTTCACTCTAAGGATTATTATATCACCCAGCTGGTTAAGGATCCTCCTGGAGGAAGTTTCTGGACATAGGGAGCCCAGGGCGTCTCTGTTCCCCCTGATATAACCCTGATGAACTAATCAGTTTAAAGGATATATAGATGTAATGAACCTGCTGGGAGTGATGAGAATTATGCTGGACTTAAAAGTTAATGGAATAGAAATTCAGCCATAAACTGTGCTTTAACCTGCTGGAAACCCCTCTTAACTTTAAACCCTGCACACCTCACAAAGTAAATAAATATGGCTTTTGTTAGCAGTTGGTCTAGCGCTGCACTTTTAGTGGTTTTAAC
>JAVQJX010183785.1:0-12482 GCA_036025115.1 Ambassis agassizii
TATATGCTGTAGGTAAACCATCTGTCAGTCTGTGCCATTATATGAAAAAAAAATTCTGACTGTCCCCCCCACCCCACCCCCATTAGCTTGTTTCCATGGCAACCCGTATACAGCAACTCGCTCAACCTAAACCCGACCACCTAAGACATCCAGACCGGTACAGGCCTCACCATCATCCTTCCTCTTCTGTGTTTTTGTCCTGAGTGAGCATCTCTTTGTTTTTCTGTTTTCCAGTCGTTCTGTTTACTGGCTGGATAAGCTGCCACCAAGAACATCAGGATCCACCACATCAGTTGGTGCGTCTTACTTCTTCCCCCCCCCCCCCCCTCTATGTTTTCTCTCCTCATCATACTACAAATAATTATTTCTTTCTTGTTCTCAACAGAGTTAACCCCTCGCTGGTTGGACTTATGTAGAAGTAAAAAGATCTACACTCAAGTCACGTAAATATTTATTTGGCTCACCTTAGTTCATCATCATATATGGAGGGAGTGCTGTGAGAATGACTTCCTGAACTTTGTGACCCTTTTTGAATGGGTTTTGATGAAGGAGCTGTGCGCTTTTTAATGGCTTCATCATTTGCATATCTACTTAGACACCTGTTTGTACCGGCTATTATATTAATGTTATTATTAACCTCACACCTGTCTGTGGTTTGAATGTTTTGGGTGGTTCCAACAGATTTTTTGTCTCCTCCCTTCCTCCCTGTGGTTCTTTCCTTCAGCACTCTTTTTGTCTGCCTTTCTTTGCCTCTGTTGTCTTCTTCAGAGTCTCTCCTGTATGGGAAGTGAGTCAGTGGGCTCTCAAGGCTGTTCCATCCACACGGTTATGTAGTCTGGCTCAGCCTCGTGCCCCTGCAGTTGGATGGCTGCCAGACCGGCCACTTCTGGCCCCAGTGAGTAACACACCACATCCTGAGAAAGTGCTGAGTATGTTGGACATCAGCAGGAGTCTGGTGGCTTTATTTGCTTTTCCCATGGTCTTCTGTACAGCCAACTGTAGATTTGGTTTGGAATAGTTAAACGGTGATTAAAAACCTCTTCTTGGTTGTGGTTTTAATCAAATTTCCCTCATGACCAGTTGAGCAGGGGGACACAGACAGTGGTTGCCACCTCACGAATTTGTCAGCTTGCCCAGCCACTAAAGCGAAGGCAGCCTCCGGAGGGGTCCGGTCACAAATCCAAACCTGTACCTCCGACCCACTTTCCCTCCAAAGCATCTGCACACACAGAGCTACTTGCCAGTAAGTGTGTCTGTTTTCAAAACACATGTTGTCTAATTCTTTCCATTTAAGACCGCCATTGTGTTTGGTGTCTTCCCAGCACCAAAACATGATCATCCCAAGTTTGAAGGAGGGCGCTCAGCATGCTGGCCTGTGTCCAGAGCAGCTAGGAACTACACAGCCAGTCAGAGACTTCTTGACCTGTCCAGTCCCAAAGAGAGGAAAGCTCTGTTTGAGGGCTACGACCCGTATGTTGTCAGCCGGGCGGCCCGCTCCGCCAGCCCCTCACCTCGTATCCAACAGCTCTGTTTACCTCTGCCTCGTAAATGCAGCTCAAAATAGAAGGAATGATGTTTCTGGAAGTGATGATTGTTCTCATTTTTTTTCAGCCCTTGTGGAACATTTTCTTGTGAAATTTGTCGGTTGTGTTGGTGTGTGAAACAGAACAACAATATGACAACTTGCTTCATAATTAAAACCATAAACAAAACCTAAAACAGCTGGGGAAATATTCTTAACTACTGCTGAAATTGCTTTGAGACATTCCTGGAGTGTTACATCCTGAAACACTAATTATTGCTTTAAGTTGTTTAACATGAGCCTCATGTGAGATGTCAGGAAAACATTCTAAAAGGTGGAGGATGTGAACTCACTTCGCTTTTTGTTACGCACAATTACACAATAGAAGTGTAAGTGAAATCAAATCCGCATTTCCTACCATCCTTGAGGTGACTGACCCCACAGAGGAACCCAGCTGCAGGTAAGATGGCGCCTCGCCGATGTCAACACCGGAAATTGTTCTTCTTCATTGATATTATTACAGATTAGAACTACCTCCAAGCTACATAGCTGGAAGTCTCGAACGAAAGTTAGTTAATCGCCGCTATAAAAAAAGAAGCTTAAAATCACCTACACATAACATAATGTTACATATAACGGTAGAATTGACTAGTAATTGTCTCGCCATGACTATTTAGGCTATTGTGAAACTCACAAGTTAGTTGTTATGAATACAAATGTAAATATAAGTAAGTCTAAGTATCTAGGTGAACACCTGGATAAGAATTTGGTTCCTAAAAACAGAGGATGTCTACAAATAGGGGCAGAGTGGCCTCTTTTTCTTCAGGAAGCTCAGATCTCTTGACATTTGTGGTGAGATGCTGCAGATGTTTTTATTTTCTTTGATGGCAAGTGTGTTGTGTTATGTTATGCTGCAGTCTGCTGGAAGGAAGGAAAATTGTTGTAGATTCCTGTTGTATTAATCTGCCTCAGCAACAAGTATCTTTCATACACTGGAAAGACACAGCTCCCCACACTTTGTTCAAAGGCACAGAAGAGCAGCAGATCCAGACATTGCCTGGATCTAGAGATGTGTTCATTATCCAGTTAATTAAATGCATTCAATAATTATAGTTTTCCAGTCTTCTGTTATTTCTATTTTAAGTCTATAATCCAATAAAACACAATATTACTATCATACTGACAATAAAAAAAAAGCAAACCAATGAAGAAAAAATAATTAAAAAACATCAGTCTGATAAATCAGTTTTCCACAGGCCATCAAGGTCTCTTCTCTTGGGGGTCGGTGGTAACGCGGTGGAGCGAGGGCTTAAAATAAGCTGCCACTGGCCATTGATAACTCTGCACTCGGAAGGACTTGGATCAAAATCTGTAAAAGGAGAAATCAACACTGATTGATGAGTATCGCTCATACACTGACAATCGAAAGGACTCATGGTGGAGGAGATAAGAGTCTCGATGTATCCACGTGTATTAACTGCACTGATGTATTAGTAAAACATAACGTATTTTTGCAGACACTCAGGGCTGCAAGTTAACATCTAAATCAAACAATCTTCAGTTTATGTGTAATAATATCGACGAAGAAGAACAACTTCCGGTATTGACATCCGGTATTGACGTCGGCGAGGCGCCATCTTTCCTGCAGCTGGGTGCCTCTCGACTGACTCACAGTGGGGGTGGTACAGATGTGTTTGTCAAGAGCTGAGAGCGCACCGCCTCTGCGCAGTCACTGTGAATGAGCCGAGGCGTTTGTTGACCAAGCTCCTCTCCGGTAAGTGGACCTTTGGATTTTACGCACAAACATGTAGCTGTTGTGCTGTCTGTTTTGTTTTGTTTTTTTTGTTTTGTTTAACTTTGTATGACTAATAATATGGTGTAGTCAAACGTGTAACGAGTAAACAAACTTAAAGCAAGAATCATTGAGTTTGGGGTTGATTTAGTTCAGTAGTCTGTGTGGAATAATTTGCGTATTAAAATCATTTAATATCCAGAATTTAATAAATGATTTATTTTAAGACTATTTCTAAACTCTATAATGGTTTATAACAAGCTTAAAATGTAGATGTGATGCCTGATAAATATACATTTTTACAGCTGTAAAATTGACTTGAAAGTTGTTCATCCAAAGAAATAAATAAAGAAACAAGCAAAACTAATTCTTAAAGGTAAAAATGTATATATATATATATTTATATATACATTTATATATATATTTTATATTATGTGCATAACTGTGCAGGTGTAACTGTGAATAATAAAGCATGGTACCCTAACTTACACCTACATGAAAATAAATGAATTGAATTTAAGTGATGGTGAACATTTGTCAGGACAGGCTGCAGCATCACAACATGGGACGATGTGACTAACTGACTGGATGGTGGTAATGGATTTGAGCCCAACTGTGGTGTGGACCTGCCTTCTGGTGGTGGGATTCCTGGGTAATGTTCAGTGTATTTGTTATATTGTGTATTGAATGCTGTTGCGTCTTGCCTCGTCTTGTCTGAATACCTTTAAGTGTGACATGACAAGATCGATCTTGACAGGATGGCGTGCTGCCGCACTCAATGATTTTTATCTTTATTTCCTTCCAAAATTCATCTTCGGCGTATTTAACACGCTCTTATCTCCATCTTCAGTCTTTCCCCCAGGCTCCTCAAGTACAACATCCAAGGCCGCCCCACGACTGACTCGCTGTGTCTTCGTGTATCGGGGTAACGCCACCTGCTTCTGGGAGCCCGGAGACACACCAGTGACGAGCTACACCCTGCACATACAGAGGAAGTCATTGTAAGATTGCTTGTAAAAGAAAATACCCTTATTGTTTTTGATCACTATATATCATGTTATTTCCTCTCTGAGTAGTTTCTCCAGATCCATCAGTGTAGACTTGGAGCTGTTTATCTGCCCCATTAATTTTGAGCCTGAAACATTTTTCTTAAATCCCACTGTATCCTATTCAGGCTTCATCAAATTTAATTTTGCTCTGTGGTTGTTATCTCATGTTTAATTTGCTTGAAATTCATGCTACCCATCATCATGTAGGCATTTGGCTCATGAGTGTCAAATCATTTTTTATTATTATTGTTATTATTAGTGAGACTTTATTAGAGCGGAAGGAAGAGGGGAAGACAAAGTGTTTTCATTTCGTCAGTGAAGATTTAAAAAAAAAAAAAAACCTGTCTGCGCTGAAAAACCGCTAAACAGGAAACAGATATTATCTTTGACGTAGACTTGATATCTGACATGGCACTTGGTGAGCTGACCTGTTCATGCATTTCCACTGGGTTAGACACTTTAAGGTTGTTGTTGTTTTTTTGTTTGTTTTTTTTTAACCACAAAATGATAACCAGTCAGATTAGCAGGTTAACAAACAGCATTCATGTAATTCATGGCACTCCATGCAAATGTTTGTAATCAGCAAATTCATGTGATGGCTGGTTTGATTGAATGCTGATATTTTTGCTTGGTGTGCATGAGCAGCCTTGTGTGTTTATGTATAAGATTATTTGCACACACATCGCTTTGCATGACAGGACTAGCATTTGCAGGGTGGATCATGTTCGTGTGTGTGTGTGTGTGTGTAGATATCAACCCTCTGCAAGAAAGAACTTCACCTGCACCACCTCTAACACCTACTGCACCTTGAAAATCAGCAGCCTGCGAATCGAGTTCTGCATCACCGTCGTAGCACACAGTGGAATCCGCAACTTTTCCTCGCCAACTCGATGTCAGCCTGGAAGGAGAGAGGGTGAGGCCTTTGTGTTTGTCTCCTCCTTACATCTGATTGTTTTTCTATTACCTCATTATGCTCCCCCTTTTCACAGTGATGTTGCCTCCGGTCAATTTAAAAACTGTGGTGCCGCTCAAAGGGAAGCCTCACTGTCTGAATGTAACCTGGATTAGAGACCCGCCGTCTGACTTTCAGGTGTCGAAATCTGAAATTGAAGCCGGAGAACTGAATTCTCAAATTCAGGTTACAGCAGTGGGGCAGGTGAGCTGCTTCTACATGTGGATTAATGAGTTCATTCATGCATATTTTTTCTCAAAGTTTAAAGTCTGTATCACAGTCAGCAAGTCTACTTTTGAATCTCAGAGTGGTGGTAGAACAGAGTCAAAGGGTAAAGCTGTGCCTTTAATCATTTGCATTTGAAGAGATTTTAACATCCAGATGACTTGTAAGCAGCCTTAAGCGGCCAAATGAGGAGCTTCACAGACACTGGTCTCATCAAACAATACCTTTAAAGACAGTTAAGGCTAACAGCTAACACAAAAACAGGACCTGGACAGAGCACATTGCTTTGGATCATAAACTAAAGAATAGAAGTTGTCTCTCTCATACACAGCCCCGTGTTCAGGTCAGGAATGTGATAGTAATGGGGTACTGGTTCCAGACTTGTATGTTCACACCTGACACCTTATACAATATCCGGCTTCGCCACCGTTATCTGGGTCCAGAGAGCCCGTGGAGCCAGTGGAGCAACGCACGCCAAGGAAGGACCGGCGAGGACGGTGAGAGGACATGGAGATGATAATCGCTGATGGCTGTGATGCATTCCCTCCAAGTTATGTCTGAATATTTGTCCATCCTTCTGTCTAACAGCTCCATCTGCTGCACCAGTGTTCTGGAGGCAGGTGAAGCAGGCTGCAAGGGATGGACGGAGACTCGTCTCTCTGCTTTGGAAGGTGTGTGTTGAATTGTTTTAGAATCGTGACAAACATTTCTTTCACTTTGAGCTTTAGAGTTAATAATGTTGTGATTAGTTTTTTAATCACCATCTCCTCACACACAGGTCCCTAATCTGTTTTTATGTCTCCCTGACTCATTTATTGCACTGCAGTTTGATTCAGAGTGAGAATAAAAGTTTAGACACCATCAGTGAGAAAACAAACAAAATGGCACCCAGGGACTCACAATTGTCTGACTAAATCTTCCATCATAACACTCACTTTGACTCTCTCTCTTTTCTTACGTCAGCCTCTGCCTCCTCTTCTGGCCAAAGGCAAAGTTCTTTTCTACAACGTGACTTGTCAGACTGAACATAATCAGGTCCTGAGTGATCATGGGAGCTGCAGAGATCTGAGCCATGCAAACACCTCCTGTAGTCTGCTTGTCCCTGCTGGACGAAGCTCCTGCGCTCTGACAGCCTCCACCTCTGCAGGAAGCTCACCAAAAACCTGGACGTGGCTCCTTGGAGTCTCTGAATTAGGTAGCAATAACATTTGAATGATTATGTAATACTATTGAGTCAAAAAGTAGCTCAAATCTTATAGATAAATAAAGCGGGGTATCATCTGCATAGTGACGGAAAAGATGATATGTATACATGCACTGTATTAGATGTGGCTGATCCAATGCTTTTATTTTGAAATACTGTGAAACCCCCTAGGTCTTTGTGCTACTGAAACAACTTTGTGCAGGTTTATCAACAGAATGATTATTACATTGATCAGCCAGGTGTGCAGAGGCAGGTTCTGTCAAGGTTTCTTTTGTCATTTTTCAACATGAATGGCATCAAGGTGAGGCGGCACGGAACAATGACTGAATTGTTGAATTGTTGGCAAAGCATACAGTCATTTTCAAGAGATAAAGACAAAGCAGGTAAAAGGACCCAACATGTTCACTGATGTTTACATGTCTTTCAAGTCCCTGTGCAAACAAACCTGTTTTTAGAAATCTGTATTTATAGCATACAGGTTTCAGTGTCTGTAGCTTAAATGTTGCCTGGAAACTTGAATGGCGTGTTCAGACAAAGTCATTTTTGACCCCCTATTATGTTCACTTTATATTTTCTGTAATCAAATGTTTTCTCTTTTCTTTCTTATCCCCTCAGAGCCGCCCCCGCCGAGCCAAATCACTGTGAATCCACTAGATGACAACACAATGGAGGTTCGTTGGATGGCTCCGGTTAATCAATCACTGAGCGGCTTTGTTGTGGAGTGGTTCGCTGTCAGAGAGAAAAACAGCATCCTACACTGGGAAAAACTGAATAGTTCATACACAAAGCTTGTCATCACCGGTAATCCAAGTTTTTGTTCCATCATTATAGTCAAATATGATGTTGTTCTTATGTTGTCTATGTGTTTTAGAGGGAGTAAAGCCGACAGAGCGATATGCTGTGACCGTCAAAACTCTACACGGTGAACAAGGAGCATCAAGAAACAGGACGGTACACATTTATACACGACAAGGAAGTATGTGATCTGGTTTTACCAGTAGAGTGGAAATATTACAACATCAATAAGCTGAAAACCACATTTTATGTAACAACTAATGAAGCAACAATGACTGTGAAATTTGGAGAACAGAAACTAAGACATAGACGTAATGAGAAATTGTAAAGTAGTATTACGTAAAACTGCTTGTTTGTTCAGATGACTTTTTTTTTTATGTCTAATCTGTGTTGCTGCTGATCTGCTGAGACATGGGAACACATCTTTGCCTTTCTTTGTGTGCAAACAGCGCCCTCAGCTGGTCCTAATGTGAAGGTGGAGCACATCTCCGGCAGCAGGGTGGAGATCAGCTGGAGTCCTGTGCCTGTGGAGCTGCTTCGCGGTTTCATCCGCAACTACACTCTCCACTGCACAAACACGGACCGATCAGAAAAGAGTGAGCGAAACGGACACAAGCGACAACATGTAGTGTTAGAATGCACTGAAGAGTCTCTAACTAACTCTTAATAAGTTGCCTCCAGGTGTTTAAAGAGAAGTCTTCTCTTTCCATACCTGCAGGATTAGATGTCTACAAGAAGAGAAAATATAGGAGAGTCTTTTTAAATACTTGGCACAGAGGCTTCATTCTTTAGTCACAACCAGCAATTACCACAGACAATCAGACAGGATCGGTCGGGGTTATAATCGTTTTCTGTGTAACTGTGAAAACAAACTGCATGAATGTTAAAATAAATAGCTTCTGGGAGAGGTGTCGGCTCACACAAATTAGAAATCAGAATCAGGTTTCTTATTACTAAGAATTGACCTTAGTGCATGCATAAAACATAAAACAAGTCACATATAGTATAATATATGAAGAAGCAGTGCCAGTGAGTAAATAAATAAAAGTTCAGCAGGTGGATTATGAACAGTGACAGTTAAAGTTAGTTGCAGTTATTTTAAAATTATGTAACATTAAAATCCTTTTTTTTTTTTTTGTTTATCCAGTGGTGTTTGTGCCCGGTCATGTTCACCGTTACACACTGGAGAATCTGCAGCCTGGTACCCATGATATCTTCATGCAAGCCAACACTGACGCCGGTGCAGGAGTACCTGGGAATCATGCTAATGTTCACATAGGTGAGGACAAGAACACACAGACGCACTTAAATGCGCACAGAGAAACATTATGTTCTTTGTTTTTCTGTTGTGTGCGAAGGTTCTGAGGAAACCGCTGTTGTGATGTACATCGTCCTTCCTCTTTTCCTCACTTTACTGGCACTGGTATTGATGACCTGCCTGGTAAAGAATAAGACGTAAGATTTTTCATATTGTTTTAGCCTTAAACCCGTCTGAAAACTTGTGTTCGTGAGGGGTTTTTCATCTTTTTGTTGGTGTTCAGGGTGCAACGGAAGTTATGGAAAGACATCCCTGATCCATCCAGCAGCAGCTTGTCCCATTGGACCCCTAAAACCACCATAGAGGTATATACAGGGGTATATAAAAGCTACAAAAACATGCAGATTCACCTTAAATACCTCAAATTAATTTGACTTTCTGTTCTTATATCATCAGTTTATACATTCTGGCTCCAACATTTAATTTTTTTTTTCTCATTTTCAGAATGTGAAGCCGCTCATGGCGCCATGGGAACCTGACATCAAATACTCTGAGGTTATTATGCTCGGTCAGCATCTGAAGCGCGAGCCCGACAAGGACGACAACTATCAGAGCGTCTGTAATCTCCAAACTTCGTATCAGTACTCCTCACTTGGAACTAGGAGCTCAGAGGAGGAGCTCAAAGTCCAGACCTCTTCCATCAATGATGTTACCCACTGCCCCTCCACCTACTCCAGCATCCTCTTCCCTAAACCTCTCCAGTGTTTCCCCCGACCCTTCCTCTCCCATGAGCAGTCCAGTGCAAGTCGTCACAACATTAATGACATCAAGTGGCCGGTAGGTGGAGCCGGCGAGCCGCCTGATTCACATCTTCCCTCAGCAGATAAACAGAATCCCTTCCTGAAGCAGCACCAAGGCTTCAGCATTGTCCCTCATCCGTCCATCGTACTGCCAAACCTCACAGACATCTCGTCACGCAGACACCTTTTCACTCAGGACAGCTTTAAATCGCCCTGCAACCCTTCGACTCACAGCGGGGCGCTCTCAGACAACACGTCACCTTTTCGTCAGTCTGTGTTTGTGGATTTATCTTACTGTCCTTTGCAGTGTGACCCTTACATCTCCTCTGACGTTTAGTGTCGTACCAGGAAGATGCATGCTTCATCCAACACGTGTGAAATGATTTGAGCATTGGCATCAACAGCCAGAAAGATTACAGGACATGACTGTACAATATGTGAAAAGACACTTTGTTGTCCAAAATGTTGCTACTTTTTAGTGTGTCTTTCTGTTGACTGCAAATAAGTGTTACTGAGTGTCATTTCCCTCCAGCAGCTGTTTGTGAAGTTCCACCTGTTACATTGTGTACCTCGTGTTAACCTTGGACACTCTCATACCTCAGCATCAGACTCAGTGGAACTTTGGCTGTAAAACCCAAAGAGCCACTGTAGTGTGTGCAACTGTGATCATGACAGAACTGAAGTGATTTATATTTGCTATAAATTTTGAGTATTAAATATGACTTAATGTATGATCAACAATTAAAACAGTGTTAATGAATCAGTGTTTGGGGAGAGAATAATGCAGAGGGCGCTGTTTGGTATAGTTTGTCCAGCAGAGGGCGCTCTAACTTCTGTACCTAATACTCTGATTATTGGTCAAAATAAATATGAGATTATGTCATGACACCTTTGTCCACATTATGCAGAAATTTCTGCGACTATGAATGGAATAACTTGCTCCAAATTGGAGAACTTCCACTAAAAGACTCCTCTTCCAACACAACTGAGTGAAGGCAGAGTTTGTGTGAAATCTGGCCAACTGGTTTGTAAAAATCCATGATTTCCATGAAGAAGAGATAAAGGATAGATTAGAAAAGTTTGGGGAGTTTCTCTTCACTCAGATGAGGACTGTCGGAAATCCATACCAGCCAGTTTGTTTCTCCTCCGTGCGCCTCCTCCGTGCGTAAAAAAGGCAGGACAGGATAGAGAAGGAGGATCGCGTCCTCTGCTGCTCACCTGAAACAGTGCAGTGTAGAGACAGACAGACAGACAGACAGGAGGGCAGGTACGCAGAGCAGCGGAGCCGGAAGAGCGAGCAGGTCTGTTTGTCCTCATAGTGCCTTGAACAAAGTTACACCAGGTGTTTTGTCAGACCTCCGCTCTGCCGCCTCCTTTAAAAAAAACACTTGTTTTATTTATTAAAGTGGCGCAGCGTTGGTGGAAACATGGCAGATCTCGGGAAGAAGCTGATTCTGATCGTGGTGGATATTCTTTGTGTCTTTGTTGGTGAGTACCTTGTTCTCCCCTCCTCTTCCTCCACGTTCACCTGACAACAACATGGCTGAAAATGAGATAAGTGTCAGACTGTCAGGAGCTTATTTACAACGAATGATGACTTTAAATTCTAAACTCTACAAAATGTGCCTTTTTTATGGATCCCTTTGCGCATTGATTGCTCAATGGATCAGATTTATGGATCTCTAACACATAATCCACATGTTGCTTCATAGGTCTTTACCAGATTGCAGTATAGTACGCTTATTTCCTTGGCTTGGCTGCTGGCACAGATTTCATGTGTGCAGTAAAACCTTGTATGGCATCATTGGTCTCTATCTTGTTCAAACAAGCCAAATCTTTCTTTGTTTCCCAACACTGAGTAAGAATGCTGCTGTTGTCACTGCAGGATGTCACTGCACTGATATCTTTCTGTAAAATCATTCAGGACGGACTCATGCTCAGGCTGATCTCACTGTGTGTGTGTGTGTGTGTGTGTGTGTGTGTGTGTGTGTGTGTGTGTGTGTGTGTGTGTGACAAACATCATTAACACTTTGTGCATATTTTTCCATCAGCACCCTGTGGCCTTTACTTTTTTTTTAAAAAAAGAGGAAGAGCAAAGATCAGTGTCAATGAATCTCTGTTTGTCTGACACTTAAAATCCGGTTTTGGAAACTGTGGATCAGGTGTGTGTGTGTGTGTGTGTGGAGGGTGGGCTCCCTCAGTGTGTTATTGTTTGACTCCTGTTCAGGGAACAAAAATGGCTTGTTGCGACTTGCTTTGCACTTTTGGGAACCACACAAAGCCATTAAGTGAACTGGCATCTTCCAGGTGTTTGTGTCACATCTTCACTGACTGTTTGCAGCTGAGACGATGAAAGAAGATGAAGAAGAAGCAGCCATGTTGAATCTTTTTCTGTAAGCTGCTTTTAAAGTGGTGAATTATGTACAGGTTGTGTGTGTGCATCCAGTTGTGGATCCATCTGGTCGCTGACAGGGAGGAATGATAATGACCATCCTATAATGAAGATTCATATGTGTGTGTGTCAATGCCCTGCATGTTCAGCCCTTTCATAGGTTCATTGTTGGACATGCTTGCTCTGATGGATAACTGTACGTGTAAACTGATTCAGCATGAACGTTGAGAAATCGGAGATGAAGCGTCTTTTTTTTTTTTTTTTTTTTCCTCTCACTTGGCAATTTCTTCAGCTGACTAATCATCAAAGAGTGTGAAGCCCCTGGAGTCATTCATATGACTTTTTCAAAAGACATGCACTTTTATTAAATGATTAAATCTGTGTCACAGTGGTGTCATCAATGCAATATTTATTAGGAAACCTGTCTCTTTTAAACTACATAAATAAATCAAAAGTCAGAGTTTGGTTCTTTTCCTTCTGACACTGTCGAGAA
>JAVQJX010183823.1:0-10633 GCA_036025115.1 Ambassis agassizii
AAACAGTTAGCCAGCAGCAAAGTAAGTGTAACTTTTCTCTGCTTGCATTATTTAAGATAGGCTCCATCATTTTATCAATCTATCGATCTCTCACCAGAAAATGGAAAAATAATGAGGCCGATGAATGCTGTGTAAAGAACATCAATGTGCAAAATTTAATTATCTGTGCTGGAAAGAGAAGGAAAATGTGTCGGCTGTTTTCTAAAACAAAAAGAAAGTGAAAAAAGGAGCAGTTAATATTTTTCCCTCTCTGCATATTTTAATTACCAGATCAATCATAACTACGTACTGCAGTACTGCAGAGAAAGAAAATTGCAAGTCTAAATGAAAAACAATAGATTTGCTTTAAAGTCTTCGCTCTTTTGAAGTCTAAATTAAAATTTCAGGTACCTTTACAAGAGCCTTCTTCAGAAAGTTATGATATTTAATTAGCGTGTTTAGATTTCGCTGAAATTAAACTTCACAGCCGAGCATCATGTGAAATGAAGACTGGTATTCCCAGGCCTTAGTGAATGAGGGGTGAGTGGGAGTGGATTGAACAGAGGGAATTAAATGACTTCAGCACGTGAGGGCCGTGCATCCTCTGACAGAAGCTCCCGTTTCTGACTTGTGCTGCCACTGGTTTGATCCGAAGCTGGCTCTCAGTGTTCAGCGGAGTGTAGAAACAACTTTACTCTCCGACTGTGTTTGTGCTGCTGATTCTGCGCCTGAAATCAGAGAATCGTGCCGTAGAATTGGCGGAGCAGCTCTCTCGTTCCGCCTTTTCCTCCTCACATGAGCTTTTCCTGGTTTGTGCGAGCGCTGATGTTTATTTCTCCTGGCATGTCCTCGCCGGCGCTGAGCCACTGATTTCACACATTTTTATTGGCTAATTTGACTGTGCTCTTGCCAGCAGCTGAGAGAGAGCCAGGAGTCAGAGAATCTCAGAGACACTGCTGCTGCTGCTGCTGCTAGTGTGGCTGCTCTTTGACTTTTGGTGCCTGGAGGGAGCAGATGAGGGGAGGGAGGCTCTCACCTTTCACATAACAAGTAGTTGACCATGTTAGACTGAGACAAGCTAGGTCTCAGAAACTGCCTCTTAGATTAGTTACTGTGCGCTGCTGGTGAGTGTCTGTTTGGTTAGGGGTCAGGAGGGGAATGTGATTGCCTGTCTCTTAAGGTGACAGGGGTTTAAAGGAGCGGATGTACATCCAGTCGGACGCCCAATAGGAGCGGTGCAGCCGGCGCTATGCGTGCGTCCATCCTCAAACATGGCTAACATTTGCACAGCAGCAGCAGTCAGGCGTGACGTCTCTGGGCTCTGAGGTTTGTGCTGTCAGGACGGTAGAAATTAAACCTGGCACTGCAGAGCAGAATGTGCTGAAACTCATCAATTCCACATGGCTAGAGAGCCAAGTGCCTATTTATAACACCCGCACCCCCACCTTTTTCTCTTCTTTACCTGGTGTGCATCCCTGGCTCTAAACACGCATCCATAATGATGAATACACCCAACTGGGACGCTCCGACAGGGCATCAGTCAGGACAGGAAAACAAACACGCCAACACACACACACCATCAGATCACAGCACAGCAGAGGAGGGATAAGACTGACATCGGGAAGGCTGATGGAAAGGTTGAAGCGTCTCAGCATAAAAACATCCAGCAGAACCACAACAATCAGTCACCACACAGGAAACAAACAAGGGCAGTCAGATATATTAAACTTCTACAAAAGGCCCAATATGGAGCTGAAATATGGAGCTCCACTAGTGAAACACTGCCACCCAACTATGGGGTTTGTTTATGTTGTCATTTACTGAATTAATGATAGTCCACTACAAAAGTTACTGTGTGAGCTTCTCTAAAGCAGACTGATGACACTTTTCAGAAATTCTTGAGCTATATTGGATGTTTATGTAAGGGTAGAAAAATGTCTTCACTTAAAACAGCAGACAAATATCCAAACAGTCAGTAGACATGGCTCTGGCCTTTTCAATCATCTAATTACATTATCAAAATCAATTAATCATAGAAATGAAAATACACTGAAAGCTTGCCGTGTAGAAGACGTGTATTGAAGTGTATTGAAAAACTGTTGAGCTGTGTCCAGAATTACTCCATTAGTCTTTTGTTGTCCATTATTTTCTGTGGAGGACAAGTATAAAATCTAGGTGGATACTAAAGGAGGGAGTGTTTTGTTATACAGTTAGATGCTATATGCTTTCAAAACGTGCAGCAATAGAGTGAGAGAAGTGTGGCCATCACAGCGCAAAAACAAAGAAAAGCATCCAGAACATATACGAGTCAGCAAATTGTTGTCATAGTGCAAACATAAGTGATTGTTAGAGGACGTCACTAGCAAAAAGTCTTCTGGATGATTTTCCGATGAAGTATGTGTTCCTACAAAAAGTGTTTTCCTTACTGGGCAATTTGTCCATTTATCAATGTAACATAGATGTTCAGTGGTAAATATGGACTCTATTGGGTCCACATGCATACATGAGCTGACTCATCTTTGATTGCCCATAAATCAATAAAGTAAACTTTACAGTAATAAAGGCTGAAACAGTGAGTGAACAGAAAGTATGTTATGTTTGGGTCAAAGCAGCTCCAGCTACGACAATGTGCAGAACAGACGAGGCTATTTACCCTCTGGAGATGCAGAGGACGTAAAAGATTCAAGGAAGGTATTATCTAATGTCCAATTACACTCCCACACACACACACACACACACACACACACACATCCCTCACTCTGTGCTCCGTCTCTCTCCTACCTCACTGCCTCCCACCTTTGTTCTTTCTCCTTAGTATGAAGAGGACACAAGTGATAAACCAGGAGCAGAAAGGCAGTGGTTTACATGGCCCTGGAGCCCATTATGTTCCCCACAATAGGCTGGAGGCCTGGTCGTGCTGTGAATAGGTAATGGCCTGGAGATCCTGGGCCTGGCCTGCTGCTCAATGAGCCTGAGACAGCCGAACAGGAGACAGGCAGTAGAAATACCTCGTCAGCCCAGTATGGAGCAGTCTGGTCGTAGCCAAAGGGGAGGATGGTAGAGTGTGAGTGAGTGAGTGAGAAGAGAAGGAGGATGTCATAAATGCCCCTTACATAAGGTTGAGCATAACACAAAGGGAATATTCAGAGGTAACTGTAAGGAATGATCTGGTTTACTAGCACAGATATATGAGCCTATAATGTAGTATGTATACAAAAAGATTAAGACTAGGTTGCTTTAAAAGCTGTATGCACTGTGCAGGCAGCTTTACATCAAACTGTATGACTCGGCTCTTGCTCACTCCAACACCACCTTCCCAAGTTAGCCATCCAGTCAAGCAATCTCTACCTAATAACCGCAAGGTTTAGGCCATGATGAAGATCTGTCTTCATTGAGCTGGAAAAGCTGTAGCGACGCTGAGCATTTTTTCCTAACGGCACAGTCCCTCATCTATGAAAGTGCCATAGAGCCCCTCAGACAATTAGGCAGAGAAAAGCTTTATGACCGTTAGACTCACTCAGTGAGCGGCACTCTCACCGCCAGCACCGCCAGCACCGCCAGGAGCGCTGGCTCGTGCAGAAAGGTAATTACGGAGCCTCTCATAATGACACGGAGGAAGCTTGCGTCATAACACCCACAGCCTTTTATCATAGCGCTGTAATTAATTATCATCCTTTACTCTTTGATTCATTCCACTATTCATAACATATTCATACATTCAAGAGAAATTATCATTTCCTTCAGGAATTAATCAAAAGGAGGAAGAACTGGTCGTCTCTCGATGGATGATCAAAGACGGTGTTTGTCTACCTTGCTGAGTGGCAGGCAGGATAAGGCCTCCAACAACGCTAAAAACACACACCACCACTGACCAAATCCTCTTCTACAAAAGGTACAGATGTCTCTGATAAACAAGTGGCTTTTTTCCTCACCCTTTTCCTCCTCTCTCTCGTCATTCTTCGACATACTGCTTATACAAAAAAAGTCACATGATGAGCTGTGTACAGCACAAACGTACCATTTCTGAGCATGAGAAGTCAGGCGTATAGAAATTCAGGAGCCCTTTTAAGATCTCTTAATTCACATTTCATGAAGTTGAAAAAGCCGCCATGGAGTCAGAACACCTCCTGTGTTCTCACTAAAAACAAGCAACAACAAACAACAACATACATAAAAACATTGTCTTCCCTCACATCATCACTTCCCAACCTCAGGGGAAGAAATGGCACAGTTAGACTCATAAACAGGTGTCCACCGGCCCCCAGTTCTCAGTGCTTTAATAGCTGTTTGATGTTTTTGATGTCTAGTCAGCTCGATCGTACCTTGCTGCTTGATAATGAGGGCCAATAATGATTCCTGAGCTTGAGGGGTTAATGGTATGTAACCGGCAGAGCTGCTAATTACACGTTACAAACTATTTATCAGAATCTCCATCTGCGCAAGCACCACAACTCTCATTGTGCACGCTAAATTACTCCACGGATTATCATTGTAAAGCAAGTTTCAGTAATTAGGGACCCATACTGCTGTTTTCTCTTTCTGAGAGCACCAAACGACATCAAGAGCAGAGGAGAAAAATAGAATGACTGCTTAATTTGGGCCTAATATTCAGATTGGTACAGGCCGGGTGTGTGGAGGAATCTGCCTCCTCTGCAGAAGAAAAAAGAGACAACAAACATACAAAAAAGAAATAAATAAATAAATAAATCAGTCACTGTTCTTTTTTCTGCCTCACAAAAGGTTTATCCTGAGGGGAGTTTGCACTCCAAAGTGAGAGGGAGGTGTAAATTGCATTGAGAAGCCCACATAGTCTTGGTGAGACTTGGTGAGACTATTTTCTGTATGTTCGGATGGCAGCGAGATTTGTGCGTGTGAAAGTCGTGTGAACAGTGCGGGCCAACGGGCCCGTCTCTCCAGCGATCGGTTATTTGAGAAATAACTGTCATATCCCTCAGCCCCTAAGGTGTGCCTGAGACCATGGAGACATGTACCATCTCCTCTTCTTCGCCGTAAATTTTTATTAAAATTACCTTCATTATAAGACAGTGTTCATTATAAAACCAAAAACGCCGGTCTCCCAGGGCCCTGTGGATTAATAAGGACAGCGGTGTATTTTAAGCCGTAAACTCAGCTCCTCACTGTCCTTAATCTCCTTCCTACTTCACAAGGCCAAATTAACACCTCTCCTCAGCTCTGACGGGACCTCATTAGCAAACTTCCAGGGAAAGAAAAGAGGAGAGCAGAACGAAAAAGAGGAGAAGAAGGAGGGAAGCGACCAATGACAGCCACCAGCTCTGGGATTAACCCTTTCTCCTCCTTCAGCTCCACAGAAAAACTAGGTCGGCAACGTGTTTCTAATCAGTCGCCTGGTTAGTGATAATTAGAAGGCGAGATTGGACGGGAAAAGAGAGAGAAAGTGGGTGGGGAACATTGAAATGAAAAAAGAAAAGAAAGAGAACCTGTCATGTCGCAAACACTTCAAAGGAGCCGACTTCTCCTTTAGAAGTGGCATGATGAGGGTCCAAATACCATGAGGCACTCCTTTGGGCCTCTGAACTGCAGGGGAGGGGGGCGAGGGGGGCAAAGGACCCAGTTCTTTGCATCCTCACACACACACACAAACGCAGGACTTTTCTATCGTTCACCACCTGTACAGTGCAGCTGCAGGGGAGCTTTAGTCTATCCCAAACCACACAGCCAAACAAGCACATCCAGCTCCACCTTCCCTCCATATTCTCCCCCTGCAGCAGCAGGTGGAGGTCCCACAGCTTACACCGAGGTCGTGCAGACTACCACTGGGTAAAGTTCACAAGCCTCTGCAAGCTGTTTGACATTACCAATAAGGTCAAAGTGTATCAGAAAACACCAGAGGATTATATTATTATGGTGTGCCGAGTTGCTCGCTGCAACCTCGCGATCAAAAAAATAGCCAGAGCTTTTTCCTCTGCAAGCTGGCTTACTTATGTGCTGAACATAAGCCTGTGGAAGTTACACAAGAGAGACCAACAGAGGTACCCAGAGAGGCCTGCAGCTAACAAGAAAAATCGCTCATTATCAGCCATCTATTTTATCTACTATGAAACATCTCTAGACTCCCAGTTGTCAAACATCAATGGTGCTTAAATTAATCCTTTGGGTTCCTGTTTGCACAATAAAGATATGGAAGGGTGCGTCTGATATTTGTGCAACTTTACAGTAAGAGTAATTGAATTAGCACAGAAATTAACCACAGGGTAGTGTGGAGGAGTGCAGCGCTGAATGTGAAAGCTCCTGCTAGGGAACACGTTTGCTTGGGTATAGTCAATTATAAAGCATTAAAATGAAACTGCCAATAATCACTTCCAAGAGATCTGAACAATCCATGCTGAGTGTTCTCATGTTTACCGATGATAGTGCTTTCAGGTTAGCACTGAGCGGGACTTTAGAGGGGAGAACCAGACTGGAAACATATTTGTGGTATCATTTCCATAAGCCTCTGCTTTGCGGACCATAACGCAGCTCACAAATGTGATTTATGACCTTGGTTTAATGGCTGGAGCAGAGACTTGGTAGGTATCAGATGACTTTTTCAATATGGCGACGTCAGAGGGGGCACGGTGAATGCACCATCACAACAGGAAATGAGGGCTTGTCTCAGCCAAGAAAATATGAGAAGCCAGATATCTGATCATCTAATGGCAGATAGCTGCTACTTCACTTTGACAGAAAAGGCATCAGTCAATAAGCACCAGATGAGCAGTAACACGAAAAGTATGCCATGGATTCCTCGCCCTATCTATCAAATCATTCATTCCAGGAGCACAGCGGTCTGCTCTAGTCAATGGACATGCAGTATCCAGCAGTGTCTCCTTTCAGTAAAGTATAATGTGGAACAGACAAAGCTTAGGAAATCATCAATAAATGCTACAACCTCTTAGCGGTTTCAGGTGTTGTATTCTGCACATTGGGTAATCTGTAAAAAAGCTGGGACATGTGACTCACCTGGGCTTGGAAACTCTTGAGAACAGGTGCCACCATCTCCCGGACTTCCTACGTATGGACAAAAAAAGGAAAGTCTGTCTCAGCATTTTTCATGTTGCAGATGCTCCACCTGTTTGGCCCCCAGTGAGGCACAAACAGTTCTTTGAGAAAGAGAACTGAAAACTCTGGATGTTAATGGATTCTCGCCACAGTTTCTCTTACACTGCATGTGTGTGCCAGTGAGCTATGCCGTTATAGGGTGTGGGTATTAGTGGTTAAACCTTGAGGGTTTGAGTGGGCATGTTTGAAAAGTGGGGCTTTCCAGTAGCTCAGAGATCCGGACTTGTGCGAGCTCTCACAGCCTCAGGTAAGGGGATTGTGCTGCCAGTGGTGACAGCCTGATCCTGTCTTAAACGCCTGTATTATACTGACAAGATTACAGCACTACACTACATACTCAGTCTAAGACAGGCAGGCAGCATAGCAAATAGCCTGAGGCTTCATTTATAAAATATAAAAATATTCTCTTTGACTTCTGCCTACATGTCAATGGATGATCATTTCAAAGCAGATGATGGGGGAAAAAAAAAGACAAAATCATATCATCATTCATAGATATAGCTTTTCATGTATTCAGCTCAATCTACCTTAATTGCCATTTTGATTTACAAGAGTAAGGTGGAATTAGGTCTTAGCACGAGGTAAAGCAGAGAAAATAAATGCACAGATGGCATCTCAGTAGGCATTAAACACACAGTTCTGTACACTGTTAATGCATTATTACTGCAACAACAAAGTTAACATAACAATGTATCAGCTGCAGCTTTCAGGTATCTGAAAAATGAGCACTTTTTCTTTTCTATTAGCACAACTGGATTCTCTTATATGGAATACTTTTACTTTACTTTTACTCCTAACACCTACTCTGCTGCTATAGTACGTTCGCTCCTATGGTAAGGTAACAGACACCAAATCTTAAAAGTAAGTATAGTGTGAAAGATATTTTCTGGTGCTAATAGGCTTAGGCGGTGTTACTTTGCCTCAGGGTTTGTGTAACGTAGATTCTGTCATCAGAAGGCGACATGGAAGTCCTTTGCCTAGTAGTTTGTTGTGTCTGCGTATTCACTGGAAACCCAGGATACTTTGAAGAGTTTTTTTTTTTTTGTCATGTTAGTGCAAATTGTCCACAAATGAGAATTGTGGACAACCCCTTGATATCTGAAAAGACACTCTTTGATGGTATATTTTTACAGAGCAGCACAAAGAGTGCGGTGGGGGACTCTTCCTCATCAGCATTCAACACGCTGTGTTCAGTCGGAGTCCTGTTCCTGATGGGTTTGGAGAGACACCTGTTCTTTTTGTATCACAGAAATTTGGAGAAATATCAATATCAGATGCCAGGTCTGACACCAGAGGTAACTTCTTTTTTTTAATTCAGTTCAGTAGCTGAGAGAAAGCAGCAAAGTTGTGCTTACCTTTTTGTAAATGAGCCCCCTGGCCTTTCAGGTTAACACTGAAAGGCCTCTGCATTTTAAATATTCACTGAGCTACTTGAAAGTGGAGGGAGGAGGGCTCACCCACACTGTTACCGTACAGTAATGTAGATTTTTACAAAAGAAATAATAAATTCCCTGCACAAAAGGTATATGTGGGGGATGGAGCAGCGGCAGTGATGCAGACAAGCTAGTACCTGCTGAGGTGAAGATGAGGAAAGTGACACATACAGTTGAGATAAAGGGGAGGGGAGGGTGCTAGACTCACCTCGGGGACATTTCGCTTGAACTCCCTGCTCAGCTCTACCAGGTGCTTGTGGGAATGTTCGCTCTCCTCTTGTCGACCCGCCAGCTCAGACGCTACGGAGTTTAGCTCCCTCTAAAAAACACATAAAAGTGAGAGAAACATTAAGAGGAAGCGAGCACAGAGAAAAGGCACTTTAGGGAGCTTGCCAATGCTCATCCAGTAAAGCTTAGAGTGTACATAAATAAAAATACACTGCTGAATATTAACAATGTAATCCTTCATGATCTCACAGCAGTAATACTTACAGCTAGCCCTGGCCCATAAATAATTAAGCCAAAATAAATCCAATGCCTACAGTAGCAGAAGGCCTTTTAGATAATCAGTATTTGAAATAATCAATACGCTTGCAACGGCTATAGAGCGCCAGCCAGCGCGAGGGAGGGGGTAGAGAAGGAGAGGGAGCGAGGGCGGGAAAAGTGGGGAGAGGGAGTCACGTGTAGAGACCCAATAACCCGACAAACACCCCTACAAACAAACAGAGCTTCCTTCTAAAATGAAGGTCTGTTTTATAAGCCCGGCCGAGACCTGATTCAAACGTACAAACGCCTGGCCTGCTGTCGTAATTACCACAGGTCAGATCTATTTTCCGCCTGTTTTTTCAGTCTTTCTCCCATCGCCCACACCGATCTTTATATTGATCCTGCACAGATTTTCAATACATGGCAGCAGCCTCCATGGCTTTAACCAAATTACCCTTTTGTTACAACAACAGGCTCTGATCGCTATTCCATTAATGTCTCTGCACATTGGTTGTTTACATGTCTGTGTTATACCAAATGAGAGCTCCACCCCGGCAACATGTCTGATCCACTATTCAAAGCTGTCTGTGCAGCAGGCCCTTCATCAGAACCTTGCATTCATGCTGGACTCAGCTGCACCGCATGCCATCCACAAATCCAATATTATCGATCAGTCATCCAATTCCCGGCTCTTTCAGCAAACAGAAAAAAAAAAAAAAAAGGAAAACAGATTCCAACTATACTCCTCTGTACTGCTGGAACAGAAAACTGTATATTCATCTCCTCTTCCTTTTGATTATCAGTAATTGATGAGGATCTTCTCTTGTAACTGCTGGGTTACAATATAAAAAGTGAAATAGAGGATTCAATTACAACTGCAAATTTCTGTATGACGTCGGGAAATTAAATTGACTGTGCTTTAATTAATCTGCAGTCTTACTTAAAGGCAATTTAATAAATCATCACACAAGGAGAAAAAAAAAGGGCAGAAAAATGGAAGGATGAAACTTCAACAGCCGTAGGCGTCGTGGGACAGTGACAGCCTGTCGGTCAGAGGAGGAGGCTGTTAATTGAAGGGCTGCTGGTTCAAGTCCCTGGACTGGTGAGTCAGAAAGTGGAAATGACTCTAAAATGAGATGCTATACTGCTACACTATAACACTAAAACTATGCCAGTGTGTCTGGCAGCCAGGCACCTTGAAATGAGTGACTGACATCACCTTGGCAGTAAAAGTTTGTTATGACACTATGCTGCTTGCAAGCCTCGAGGGCATTTACAACCTCAGCAATGTATTGACCAAATATTACTTTCCTACTGGATAAGGTTACCCATGTCAGAATTACACCTTACACATTTCCCACCGTGTCATCTTTCTGCCTCAGCATCCCGATATCAAAAGTGTGTCATTTTAACGGTACTTCTTTGCATGGACAATGAGCCAACTGTCAGGAGAATGTAAACTTCCTGTCTGTGTTATTCAGCCTCAAACCTCCACCACATACATCACTTATGTTTCCTTTTGGGATTAGGCAACAAAAAACTATATTCCGTCTTATAACATATGTTCTGAAAGCAACCATCATCACTGTTTTCAGTTACCATGGTGATAAGTCCTGCCCCAAACAATACATACAGTATGTGACATAGGGGCAGCA
>JAVQJX010183855.1:0-14387 GCA_036025115.1 Ambassis agassizii
AAACAAATCAACTGTAAACAACTGTGTCCTCATTTAATATTATTTATTTAGTATTGCCCTCATATTCATGTTTTCCAAATAATTTCTACTGCTTTTCCCAGTCTGACATACCCCTTACCCCTTGTCCTCACAATATTCTCCAGTAATTGGATGTACTTTTCATTATTTTTTTATAACGATGATGAAATCAACATGTATTTCATACATACTCGAGCATCATATTCTTCTCGTGGTATGTCAGTGGGTTATGGTTTACTGCAATGTAATTTATGAAGCTGATAATATATTGATCAGCCAGCCCATTCTGAGCACTGACAGTTGGATTGAATTACATTGATTACCTGGTTACCATGGCAGCTGTCAGGCAGTAAGTGAATATTGTCCTCCCACATGATGTTACCCAGTCACCCAAACTGTGATGACTGACCACAGAAAAATTCATGGATTGCCAAGATCCACTCTTGTGGGGAGTGAAGGCTGGCCTGTGTGGTTTGATACAACAGATTAGTTACCATAGCTCAAACTGCTGAAAATGTTCCTGCTGGTTGTGATAGAAAGGTGTCAGAACACACAAAGCTGTGTGGCTACAGATCTACTGAAAGCTCCTATATTTGACACATGATAAGTGGACCATGGAGCAACGGAAGGCAGTGGTCTGGGCTGATGAATCATGTTTTCTCTAACAGCACATAGATGGGCCTGGGACATATAGCACCATGATGCACTAAGGAAAGAAGGCATCTGATGAAGGAAATGTTCTGCTGGGAGATACTGGGTCCTGCTGTTCATGTCAACGTTACTTTGACATGTAGTACCTGTGTGCATGTAGTAACTTCTCTGTTGCATAACACTTTTACACATTTGTGTAAACAGTATACCCTTAGCTGTGTCCTCTTTTGGCAGGATAATGCTGAACAAATGTTCAGCAATAGTTTGAGGAACACAGCAACTAGTTAAAGGTGTTGGTTTGGCCTTCAAATTCCCCAGATCGCAATCCAAATAATCATCTGTGGGATGTACTGGGCAAGAAAGTCAACTCTCGACAATTTCTCGACAATTTCCCAGGCTTCTTCTCCAGATGCCACAGTGCGCCTAAAAAAAAGATCTAATAGAGTCCACTAGAGTGGTTGATCAAGTTACAATAAACTGTATAAACAAAAATAATTTTCTGTACAACTTCTCTTCACCTGCTTCATCTCTGCTTCATCTTATCTCTGCCAACCAAAAGACTCAATCCCAAATCTTCTTGCTGTGAGGAAATAGTAAACTCTAAGCTAATAGGATAAATGCAGAAAGATCATCTGCATATTTGCATGCAACTACTTCGACAATTCATCAGAAATACCCACCAACATTGAAATAGTTTGTAAATATCAAATATCAAACCTAAGCAGCCTACATAAATAAAAAAGAACAAGAAAGCAAAATTGGCTACATACATACATACAGTATATGATTCACATTCAATATTTAGTGTTGCCAATTGAAAAGGTTTTTTTTCTCAAATTCTATGAATGTGTGGTTCATTGGAGTTCAACAACTCCCTTTCATATTGATCAAGAACATACAGCTTAATCCTACTACAAAACCACAGACATCTGAATCATGTTTGGTTATTATTGTTTTATTTGTTTACCATCCCCTTCCCCACAATAATCCACAAAGACGTGTCCATTAATTCATTAATATATTTCTGTATACATATAATAGTGACAAATGAAAAAAAGAACCACAATACAAAAAGACAATTTAAATATGTAGAATGTCAATCGCATGTCAAAGTCTTGATTCAACATTTTTTGTACTCAACATGCATTCAAAATATAAAAATAGACTTCTGATTAAGTTTAAATAAACTTTAATTTTTTTATAAATATAAGTATACAAATGTATTTTTAAAATACAAAGATAAATACAGTCACATAGTGTACATTGTGTACCAAACCAGCAATTAACAAACATGTTTTTGGATATTTAGCATTCACAAAACACAATTATTACATTAGAAATGCAGCTTTAACAACAATTGCAGGTCTTGTTTTTTTGTCTAGTCTATCCTTCTGTTTCCACCCACATGCCCCTTTTATTCTGCGTAAAAAGGAAGCAGTGAGTGGACAGTAAATAAATAATGAAGATCAGAAACAGGGAGTCTAGCTCTGCCGGACATCCTGTAAGAGTTTGTTGATCTCAGCCACCAGCTCGCTGGCATCCACCAGCTCGTGTCGGCTGTCGCTGCGTTTGCCGTGAAGGTGGCTGAGCACAGAGTCAAAATCGTCCTCCTCATAGTTTTCTGGGATCTCCTCCATTGCCGGGAGCCACTTGGAGGAGGGCCCAGGAAGTGGCACAGGGACTGGCACTGGAGCCGGAGAAGGCTGCACCATTGTGGGGCTGACCAGTGCTGTGAGCAGTGGACTGCTGTGGGATTTGGGGCCATTCCCACTGTTCTGCGGGCTGTTTTTGGGTGCTTGCGTACCCTTGTGGCTGCTGCTCTGGGAACTGAGCTTGGTGCTGGGTTTCAGGGTGTGGTAGCTGCCACCCTGATGGTGGCCAGATGGGCCAATGTTGCTTCCAGGGTTCTGGAAGTGAGTGTTAGCAGCCCAAGCTGCCACACCTTGTTGATGAACAGATGGGCTGGGCTTGCCAGGCAGGTGACCCCTTCTACGATCTAAAGATCCAGTCATAGGAACACCCACTCCGCTCAGGCTAGTCCCCTTCTGGTTCTCATTGACTTGCACATATGAGTCCAGGCCCTGGGGTAGCAACCTCTGAAACACACTGCTCATCTCAGTCAGTAGTGATGTGGTCCCACACAGGTCTTCATCTCTGGCCCCCCCACCACCACTTTCTCTCCCATCCTCTTCTTCACCATCCTCCCCACTGAGGTCCTTCCCAAAGGTGGAGAAGCTCTGGTTCCGAGCGGGGCCAGTGTCAGTGCAGGGTTGGGGAGTCTTTTCCTGAGGAAGGTCGGTGGCTTGGCGAGCTTCTTCTCCAGGAATGTAAAGATTGCTGCGGTAGTCAGATGAAGATGAAGCAGGGGAGGCCAAGGGGGGCATCCAACACTGATCAGAATGACCCAGGACACGACATTCTTCAGTGCAGTGCCTCATAGCTGAAACATAAGAAACAACCACATGTTCAGAACATCTCATGTATCTGCATTTACAGCTACAATCACATTGATTTTTTTTCCCTGCTGACGATTAATTGTCCAACCAACAGTCCAAAACACAAAGAAAAGAGGACAACATCTGGCACAGGCGAATGCTTCTGATTTCAGGTCGATTAAATGACTTCAAAATTACAGCTTTGTTCAGTAATTCAGGAAAGAAAGTTCCATCTAATATTTGTTTGCTGCCTCTTTTACTGCACCATCTCTAGTGGACATTGGCCCTGATGAGTCTGAAAGGCTCCCCGCTGGAGTTCTCCTGCTACCTTTCAATGTGTTTACCACAGAGAGACAATTGAGCAAGGGCGATCGATGCTAACCCATACAAAATAACTCCTCCTCTAAAAGCTATTTTTCCCTTTCAAGTCACTCTTTTCAATATTAAATCTTCAAATAGCAACACTCTGAAGAATAAATTAGACAAATCAAATATGCCAACTTAAAGCCTTCATTAAAGGAGTGCAGCGCTTTTCAGTCGTGCCATTGAGGGACTTCATTATCCCCTCATTAACATGAAAGGAACATTTATAATACATCTTAGAGCAGATGAAAAGTGCATTTGGGTGCACTGGAAGGGAAAACCAGTGTGGGGGCAGAGGCAGATGATTGGGTACCCCGCTGATGAAAGGGTAAAAAAAAAAGAAAAGATTTAGCCTGACTGATTTGTGATGAAAAAATGCATCAAGCAAACATTAACCGAAACTGTGAGTGTAATGTCAATTCAATTGACTTATTAACTGATTATTTACTTTTAAATTATCTGGCTACTTTTTCAACATTACTGACAATTAAATAGCAGTATATTTTTTCTTATGAATGAATTGCCTAAGAAAATCCTACATTTTCCATATTGCAAATCAGCACTGTCTTCTTCTTCATCCTCTGTTGTATAAAAGTAGTGAACTGACTTTGTAGTGATCCTTAAACCTGTTCTACGGCACAGTAGAAAAACTCTGTTAACTCCCCATTAATTATGACACAAATGGGGTCAGGCTCCACAGAGGGGATATTTATAACCACTGTTCAGGTTATAAACAAGCTGCTCTCCACATCCAAAGGAGTTGAATCAAGGCATCTGGACTTGTAGAGTTTACAAGTCCAGATGACAAGTCCAGATGCCTTGATTCAACTCCTTTGAATGAAAATGACCTGGATGACTGAGAACCTTCACAGACATGCTCTCCACATCAGTGGATAAGACATCCACTTCATGAACCTTGCAAACTTTTCCTTAGCTTTCTGCCTTTCCAAATACTGCATAAAGGACTAAAAACACTAAAGATGCTCAAAAACGTGCTTGGGATTGTGAGAGGAAAGTGTTTATTTTGACAGGTTCCTGGTTCTTAATGTGATAAAGAAAAGTGATTAGTTGCAAACACCTCTTAACTTCCCTAACAACATATGTTTTGTTTATTTAATCTACATTCAAACAGAAATGCATGCCCATTATGGCAATACAAAGATGACTGCTCTGTGCTTAACAAACAAACCTGTTACTGACTGACTATGATCGGTGCAATATGTCATGGCTGAAGAGAGGTTCTGCATATTGACGTGCTACAAACCGAGCTACAATGACAGAGAGCCAACTAAATGCTGTTCAAAATCATCCATGCAGCAGTGGACACGGAGGTGGGAGGCGGGCTGAACATACAGAAGCAGAAAGGTGAGCTTTGAGATGTAATTATGCTCTTCAGGGCTTAATCACGAGCACAACTCTGAGCCGACTCCATAGCAACTATTCGCCACATGGCAATTAAATGCCTCCTTTTCATCAGAGGAGCACAAGAGCTCCATTTTGGACGGCTGAAAAAGTGAAGGTGAGAAAAAGGAGAGTGACTAACGAGCTGAGGTCCTCCACAAAGCTGTAAAGGAGGGGAGGGAGTGAGGAGGAGTTAGTGATGAGATTGTCTGCCCGTCTGTGTCGACTTTAATTGGGATGTAGCTCAAATGTGGTATCGAGTGATGGCTGTGTGGGAAGCTGGCTGGAAAGAAGCGGAAGCTCTGAAGAAAGGGCTGGTGTGATAAAAGAATCTGTAACCTGTGTGACGTGAGCTGAGACAGGCTGAGGAGTTTTAGAGAATGTGACCAAGTCTTACCCACCCAGCTAGTAAGTGAAAGCAGCCAGACATTTGATGCTGGCAGGGAAATAATTCAAGGGTCAATCAACAAGTGTTCTAAGTTCCCTATTACTGTAGAGAGGATGGGAAGTCCATGCAGTATGACAGCAGGGAGAGGAACGGAGGCTGTAAAAGAGGATCACTAAAACTATCTGGAGAGATACCGCAAGAACTTAGTGACAATGAGGCCAAAAATGGGCATGTATGCGCTGAGGTGGTAGATTCATAAATATTATCTCTGTCTTTGTGTTACTGTCAGTGAAAAACATAATGTTGATGCCACATTGGCTCAGATAATGCTATAAATTGATACCAACCTATGATGTGGAACTAGGAACAGATCCTTTCAGAACCAGCATATGAATATTGTGAATAACTACTTACACTCATCCTAGATACAGGTAGAATCATTAGACTCAACAATGGCCCTTGAATGTGCCACACTGATGAAAATAAATATCTATACGCAAAAACCTTTTCGAAGATTAGTAACAACATAATGTAATATATTTTGTACATCATGGTTCCATTTTTACATTCCTTGAAGTCAGTATTCAAAGGAACTAAAATGACACATATACATACAGTTCTCTTGTTCTGAACAGAGATGTTTTTTAGTTCTCTTTACCTGCTACTAATAATGTGACCCAAAAAAACAGATAAACTGTTTGGAGTTCAAAGGGTTAAAAAACATATACATATACAATCTTGTGATCATCAGATAGCCTCTAGGTGGGTTTACTACCCTAGAGAAGATAAATGCCTTAATGAGCCTTAATTAAATATTCAAATTCCATCAAATTAGTAATGCAAGCTCATTTTGTGTTTTGAACAAATTTTGCTTTTTCCCATTAGATAAAAAAATGGTACAATGGATTTAGTCTAGATGGGGAATAATTAGAAAGGAAGTGAGGGCTGTGGGGTGTGATGGAAGGGGGAATGGTAGGGCAGGGGTAGGGATGGGGGTGTACCTGCATGCGGTCTGTGGCCATCAGGGGTATATATCTCAGTAAAGCCCTCACCAAGGAGCCTATCCATGGGTGACTCCCTGCCAGGCTCATAGTCGCTGTCCCCAGCCTCACTGTCTCCACGCCCGCTGTCCTTCAGACTGAACTTATCCATCTCGTTCAGAGCATATCTGCACAGAGCCAGACAGAGATTTGACCTATTAATCACTGACAATAATACTATCATGGTTATGGAGACACCCTGCTACTGATGGATAATAAGGTGCAGGGAGAGGCAGAGTGCGCTCTGCAGAAGGGGTTTTACATAAAATTATGCAAATGTGAAGTTACCCGATACAGTTTGAGTCTAAACCAAAATGAATGTGGGCAGAAGAGTCTATGTCAATGCACTAACAACAGACCCAGTCATGTGAAAATTCTTGCTGTATTATCTCCATCAGGATGTTCTTTATATTTGGTCTGACATACGAGTGCAATTTCATATGTGAGTTACCTGTAGCTCCTGGTGTATTTGTTTCCTCTGAAGCTTGGTCGTGGCTGGTACTGGCCCTGATGGAGCATGGACAGAAGCTGTGAGACTTGCTACAATCCCAAAAGAAACAAAAAAAGACAAAAAAGAAAGAAAAAGGACAAAAATAAAAAGAAAAATGAAGAGGGGAAAATGAATGGAGTCAAACAAGCAAGACCACAAGACAATGTCGGGCAGGGGTGGGGTGAGTTGAGGGTTGCATTGTGGGGTAGGAGTTTAAGGGGTGTGCATGACTTTGTGACTTGTTCCTTAATGTGATGGTCAACAAAAACATGACACATAGGGCTGAAGGTAACAGAATATGGGAGTAAGGCATAAATTCAGAACAAATATTGGATATGAGACAAAACCCTTTTTTGCATAATAAGCACTAATATGTTTGCTAATAGTTTTACTTTTAGCAAAAATAGCAGCCATGACATCTCGAAAGAAAATGACAGTCTTACCTCAACAGGAGGTGTGGCATGAGCCAGCTCCAGAGCAAAATTCTCTGGTACGTGATTGGAGGAGATGGTGACCAGGCTGTTGAGGGACTGGCGGCTGTGATGGCTCTGCCTGCTACCCAAGGCTCCCCTCTCAGGTGTTGGGGAGGGTGAGGGAGAGCTTGGGTGTGGCCGCACAGGTAGAGTTCCATTGACAGTTGGGACCAGGGTGATGTCTGCCTTGTGGATCTGCCTGGCAGGCTTCTTTGGATGGTTCTGGTAGCTGTTCTCTGCCACACGGCAGTTGTAGTTGCGACTTGGGTCTTTCTTCTCACGGCTGCAGCGGGCAGTTGCGAACATCACCATGACTATGAGGAGGAGGGCACAAACTGCACCAAGAGAGATGATGACAATGAGGGAGAGGTCTAGTGAGGCCTGGCTGGAGCCAGTAGGGTACAGTGGGGGGAGGATGTCCATGTTCTCCTGCAGAGAGAGTCGGAGGAGGGCTCCTGTGGAGAGTCGGCTGGTGCCCCTGTCCTGCACTTCCACTCTTATCTCCATCACATCCCTTGGAGCCATTTCCAGACTGGCATTGGTCCTAAGTTCGCATCGCCGAGCGTCCATCACAAACAGTCCATCCTCGTTGCCACCAACAATGGCACAGCTCACCTCTCCATTAGCCCCAGCATCACGGTCGGTAACTTTAAGCGCTGTGATCAGCTGACCAGCTGAGGCATATTTCCACACCGGAAGCTCTGCTGTGTGATTCCGGAGGGAAGGAGAGTGGATAATAGGTGGGTTGTCATTTTCGTCTAAAACAGTGAGCAGGACGGTGGTGTTCGCTGAGAGTGCAGGGTTTCCCCCATCACGTGCCTGAACCGTGAAGCCAATCCGACTTACATCTTCATGGTCATAGCTGCGTAGGGCGTAGACAGCACCATTAGAGGGATCAATGGTGACATACGTAGAGATAGGGCTACCTTGGACTAGAGCGTCAATGATGGAGTAGGTCACCTGGCCATTGGTACCCAGATCTGGATCTGAGGCCACCACAGTCATCAGGTAAGCTCCAGGAGAGTTGTTCTCTGATTTAAATACCTCATAGCGGCTTTTCTCAAAACGTGGAGGATTGTCATTTTCATCCAGCACCTGAACAGTGAAATGCTTGATGGTGGAAAGGCTGGGGGACCCCCTGTCCTCAGCAATGACAGTCAGACTGTACTCTGACCTCTTCTCCCTGTCCAGTGAGACATTTGTAAGGATCATGTAGTTCTTCTCGTGGGTCTTCTGAAGCCTAAAATGTCCGTGGCCGTGCAGCCTGCAAACCACTTCCCCATTGAGCCCTCCGTCACTGTCGTCAACACGCACCAGAGCTATGAACGTGTCTACTGGGGCTCCCTCTGAAATGTAGGCCACTTCCTCTTTACCAGGTGTCATCAGGTTGATGTTTATCTCTGGTTTGTTGTCATTCACATCCACTACTTTAACCACGATTTTACAAAGTCCAGGGATAGAATTAGGGCCCATGTCCTGAGCCTGAACATCCAGCTCATAGGAAGCTGTGGCTTCATAGTCCACCTTTTTAATCAAAGTAATGTGGCCATTATCAGGGTTTATCTTAAATTTTTCCAAGATCTTTGGAGAGACATGACTGCTGAAAGAGTAGACTATTTTCCCATTAGTGCCCTCATCTGGATCTGTGGCATTTAAATCAATGATTAGAGTCCCAAGAGGTGAGTTTTCCATCAAATTGATGATATAAGCCTGCTCATCAAATGCTGGACTGTTGTCGTTGGAATCTGAGATACTAATCTTCAGCAAAGTGGAGCCAGACTTGGGGGGGACACCATTATCTGAAGCTGTGAGCTGCAGCTGGTAATTGGATTGCACCTCCCGGTCCAGCTCCCTCATGACCACCAGCTCTGCATACTTGGCCCCATCTGTCCTGGTCCTCACGTCGATCTTAAAGAAGTTATTGGGTGTCAGGGAGTACGTGTGCAGGGAGTTCTCCCCTACATCCGCATCTATGGCGCCGTCCAGCGGGATGCGCGTCCCAACTGATGCGCTCTCGGAAATCTCAATGGGAACAATGGCGCGGGAGAAGTGCGGGGAGTTATCGTTAATGTCCAACACTTCCACTTCCACATGGAAAAGTTGCAGATACTCCGTGGGCAGGGTGACCACATCAAATTCAATCGAGCAGTTCAAGTTTTTCTCACAAAGCTTCTCGCGGTCGATTTTGGTGCCAATGGTGATCTCTCCGTCCTCCTCCCGGACAGACAAGAACGGTGTACTCTCTCGCTGCATAGCACGGAACCGAAAGGTCAGGGAGCTCGGTAGTTTGGATAAAACCCCTGCAACATCCTCCTTTAACCTTGCAATAACTGTACCCACTTTTTGCTCTTCATAAACTTTGTATTTCAAAGTCTTACCCATGGTAACATGCACAAGCGCAGCCAAAAGCAGTAGTTTTAGTAGTGCCAAAAAGAATATATTTCCTTTACTTTGGGTCATTTTGGTTCCCATCTTCTGCGCTCTCACTGGGACGATTACTTCCACAGAGAGGGGAAATCGTGGGGGAAGAATGGAGGTCTTCTCAGAAGTCTGGCATGTTAAATCCTCTGCTGCTGATCAGTTTCCAAAAAAACGCTCCGCGAAAATAAATGAAATAAATAATTTGGATAAATATTTAGAAATTGTCCTTCTTTTGGATAAGTATATGTTACACACGCCTCGGCGCTCTCCTTGTAGACTGATCTGCTGCATATATGCATATGCCCGTCGCCTCTGTGTGTGCCCGTGAATGAGTGAGAGTGTATGTCTGAGCAAAGAAAAGGTGCAGCTTTCTCTCAGTCTGTCTGTATGTGAGAGTGAGTGAGTGAGTGTGCGTGTATGAGAGAGAGGGAAGGGGGGGGCTGCCGTGTGTTTGCGCGCGCGCCCTCCGTGCGCTCTGCTCTGTCGCTGCTCCATCTCCCTTTCGCCCGCCCCGCACCCAAACGTCTCTTTTCCACACAAAAACACCCCTCTGCCCTCTCCCTTCTCCTCCTCTACTCCCTCACCCCCTCTTCTCCTAAATCACCAGAATGGCCTCCTTCAAGCAACACAGGAGGGACTATTGATGGTCGCCCCGTCTCACTCTCTCCCCTCACCCCACCACCAACACAGAAGACACCCAGTATTAAAAGTGTGTCACAACAATAGGCTAGAGAAGGAATTATTCTGGGCTCAGCCACTTTTAACACAACCACACAGTGACCCGCGGCAGACTTACATTGTTATGGCTGCATTCACAACGTGTGCCAACTCGGGTCTTTTGTCATGTGTGCGTAAAACGAGAAATCAGAATTATAATGTCAAGAGGAAGGAAACGTGCCCATCACTCTGCGGTGGGTTTCTGATACAAAACCCATAGCAATGTTTGATAAACAAAAATGCATAACCACACATCTTACTTTATCATCTAATAAAAATTAAGCTTTGGTTTCTGGGCTTTTGGCTTGCCTTTTTTATCTACGCCATGTCCTTCATCAGATTCTAGTGCGCAATAACGCGCAGCATGCCGCTCCATTAAGTGTTTTTTTGCCACTAAATTCTGATGTACTTGTCAGTACGTGCACAAGCAAGTTCAGTCACTTTTATGAGGAAGGTCGGACATCTCAGAATCATCTGCTACTCTTTCGCCAAAACAGAGCAAATTACTCCTGTCATATCTTTACCATATTTTACTTTTTTGCACATTCCCTCTGGTGTCTGCAAATAGTTTTTGCGCTACTACAAAACGTTTCCGCATATTTGTTTGTAAACATGTTTTGCAACTAATGGCTCATAACTGTAAGGGTATGGTTATGCATGGTAAGGTTTTGTATGGCTATATTCTTTACACTTTTGGATGTTCTTGGCACTGTAATTGGGGACTTTCTCACACATGGTTAATGTATGGCCAGTGCCTTGACATCCACAGTTGTCCCCCGGCTGGCTTTTCACAAACCCCCTCCTTTCGTCCTCTCTCTCTTGCTGCATAATAATGTTTTATGGAAATCTACAACTCCTGATCCAGCCAAATTACCATCCTGCAAATTCAAAGTATCGCTCAGAGAGCAAACAACTGACCAAGCAGCGCTTTATGAGAGCCGCACCAGACCATCTGGCTTGAGCCTCAGACAGTCCAAACCTACAATTACCATCTATTCAGACCCTGCCGCCCCCGGACGAAAATCACCAAGTGAGAATTAGCCCCAGCTCATGTCAGATAAAATCTAATATCCTCATCACTTTTCTTTGAAAACTGTCTAATATGGACTTGTATGATTTCACTATTCAGTGGTTATGAAAGCCAATCAGTGCGCTTCGGATTGACTTTATATGGATGTGTCACAGCTAGCTGTGTTTCAGTAAGGAGAAAGGGGGAGGAAACACACTTAAAGATCTCAAAATCTGATAAGTCTTTTTTATAGCTTGTATTAATCCCTGTTCTGCTCCTAAATATCTTAAAGTTGACATCACAGAAGACATTTCTACGCAACATTTTCATCAGTGTGCTTCACAAGCTAATTTCAAGGTTCCCCAGATTCGGTTTCCTCAAATCATTCAAAAAGTAGTCACTGCGCACATACATATATTATAAATAAGCTTAATTTGGAGCGCGATAACCACTACAGTGATTGGTTTCAACACAGCAAATTATCTGGGGGCGGCATCTTTGAGAGGATGCGTCTATGTGATGGATTTTATCTGCATTTTAAATTCCTATGTGTGACCCGTGGGAACAGGCTCTCCGTGCCGCCATCTGTCTCTGAGCAAACACATGGACGTCGGCTCCATAAGCTCATATGATGCTGACACAACAAGGGCAAAAAGTCCACACAGTTTAAAGATGCTCGTGGCTCGTGTGTTATATGAACGGTGATAACTGTGTATTTCACAGGATTGTGCTGCTCCAAAATGACACAGTGTTTATAGATAGACACTGAGCTGCTACCCTTTTAGTTGGATGGGGAAGGCTGATGGTGTGTGTCCATGCCCTTACTTTTAAACAAAGCGAGTATATGCTTCCTATAAAACCGTGATGAGATAAAATAACACCTGGACGTGCCTTAATAATCTATCCATTGATCAGAGTGATTACCAGCAAGCTATTTGCGAGCACTTGGACACAATGGTGCTGTATGTGTCAAACTCTGCCTCGCCTAACTACATCCCTATATGATTTAGGCATTTGAAAGCTGTATTTTTCAGCTAGTTGCGCATTTTAGAAGCATTACGCACGGTGCCAAACCATGTCCGCGCACAGCGACAACACAATGTCTTACAGGAGGAGAGTCTACGGCATGTGTTTTTAAACAGCAGATGAAAGAGTCCCCGTAACACATAACAACGTTAGCCACGGGCCGGTGCCCCTGCAAATATAGTACTCACACCCCCCGCCGTGGAGCTGACGGTGCCGTAATGGCATTACGCGAGCCGAGAACGCGCGCAAATCACATTTCCTCTGCGAAACAGGAGAAAAGAGAAAAGCGCGACACATTACACACATTTCAGCCAAAAAGTTTCTTTAATCCAATCAAAACTCATGCAGAGCTGCACCAGGGGAATATTCTGTGTGATACTAATATTCATATAACAGCAGTGTTACAGACACACAGAATTCGTTCAAAAACGTTCCACCAACATATGATAATCGTATTATGCTGAAGACGAAGCTGATGACGCTGCTGTACGCATGCCAATGCTGTGACTCATTAAATCCTAGCTTTAAGAAAACGGCGACTCATAGGGCCAGTTGGAGGGAAGCTGATCGGGTGGTGGGTGATGGGATGGATGCAGAGTTTCTGCCCTGAAGGACCATAAAATTACTGAAAGAAGTTCGGAGAAGGGTGCGGGGCAGGCTGTAGGGCTCAGCAACTTTGTCATTGAAATGAAGCAGGAGATCCCCATGACAAAGGCGGCAGGTGGAAAGAGGGCGGTGCGTGCGGCAGCCCCCATCACCTCGGGGAGAGTCAATGCGCACCACAGGGGCAAAGGCTGGGAGCGGTAATATTGGTGGGGTTTTTGTTATGTGCGGTCCCTCTGTTTAAAAGTAAGGAAAACTGTAAATTTGGGAGTAAGACAAAATATCCTGGGCTAAGACAGGAGTGGCAGCTCAGTTGTAATCAGTGTATTCAAGCATATTCCTGTATGTTTCATTCAGCATGGCTTTTCATCAGGCGGGGGAGAGGGGAGTCGGCGCGCGTCGGAGGGCGGGAGGATTGTAATGGCACGCGAGCATCTGCCACTATTTCATTACCCTGCTGTTAGCTCGCGCGAGACGGAAGGGATTTTTAGAGGGGGGGTCATGATCATCTCTTCTCAGCAAGCCTGCCCAGAGAAGGCATATCACGGAGCCTATAAAATGAAAGCGGTAACAGTTGATCAGTGTTGTTTATAACAACTCAGTTAAAATGAACGAGTTTAAAGAAACATTGCAGGCCTGTGCTATATGACCCGAAGTATGTGACATTCCGGGCATAAACATGTCACTCCAAGCCTTCCACCAGATGTTAGAACCTGGATTTGCTCCCAATTTGGCACAAGAGAAACAGTGAGGTCCAGCACTGATGTTGAGTGATACAGTGTAATAGTCAGTCAGCAGGCAGTCCCAGTCCCATTCTTTCTCTGCAAACCGAGAAAACGCAGGAGGAGATGACAAATATAAAGAATCAAGAATCTTTATTGTCATTATGCATGGCACAACGAAATTTTGTTTCAGAAGTTCTCGGCTTAAAAGGCACACTGTAATACACACAAATAAAAGGCAATATATCTTTAGATAAATATGAAAAATAAAAATATATTAAAAAAGGAAATGAAGCAAAAAGGGATCAAATGGGATAAAAAGTACAGTGCAAATCAAATCAAGTATTTAAAGTGTTTAAAGTGACTCTCATGGAAGTGATCCACATCCACATGGAGCTACATCAATGTATCACTCTTTGAATACACACAACACGTTGTAACAGATTTTCTTTTCATTCAGACTCTGATCCTTATCTGGTGTTTGTTTTCTCTACAAACCTCACAACAGAAAAACCTCAGGCCTCACTGAGAGCAGACAAGACAGTCATACCAGCAGGGGGCAGCGTAACACTGAGCTGCTCTGTGAGCGTCTCTTCAGGGTGGAAGTACTACTGGAACAGACGTGACTCA
>JAVQJX010183888.1:0-14277 GCA_036025115.1 Ambassis agassizii
ACAGCAGAGGTCAAAGCCTGCACACACACACACACACACACACACACACACACACACACACACACACACACACACACCCTCCTCGTCCTGTCTGATTCTCACAGAGACAAAACAAGTCCTTGGATCTTGTGACACTGTTGCTGCTGTGATATGTTTGTATGTTTTTCTCACTGTCAGGTTCTTTTTACCGCCGCTCTCTCAGACTGCTTATCATCTTTCCTGTCATACACGCCTGCTTACACTCTTTCTCTGCCTTTTTTGATGAAACTATTCCATGACAGGTTCCATTTTATCTCCGCATTGTGGAGGATAACTAAGCAGCGTCAGTAAACAAGGATTCTTTTCGTGTTACTGCTTCTTCTCCTGTTTGTGTTTGATCACTAAGCAGACAGCTTCACGCCCCTCCTTCTCCCTCTCCCTCACCCCCGTTTCTCCTGGTGGGGTTTCCTCCCGGTCTTCCAGAGACCGGCGTTATCAGACAGGAAGTACTGTAGAGTGGCTTCCTGTCCCACATAGCCAGGCTAACACGATGGTGCCAGTGCAAAAAGAAAATGTCAGGCTGTTTATTAAATATTCAGCAGATACAGCCAGGAGCTCACCAGAGCATGATATCAATTTTTAATTGAGGGCCTCAAGAGGCGTCCTTTGCTGTTTTTCCGGTCTCTTATTTGCGTGTGTCTTAACCATCATAATTACATCTTGCTTTTCAATTGCACTGAACATCATTTGCTGGATATACAATTAAATATTTCCACCATAATGCATTCAACTCCATTCAGCCTGGTCATTTTAATGAAGAGGATATTGCAGTAATCTGCAGGCCACGGCTGTATCATAGAAAACATCTGTCAGGTTGGAATAATGAAAGATTCACCACTTACTCAAATCAGAGTGAATACTACTGCTAACTCTGAAATATGTGAAAAGTGATGAGGCCTAAAAACTGTTGCTACAGGTTCAGTGTTTGTTCAGAATAATGTGTAATCTTTAACACTAGTCTTATCTTGATAACCTGACGATGCTGTGCAAAGAAGGATGGTGGCAGCATGAGCAGCAGGGCTAATATAAAACAACCAAAGAGCAACTCTCACATAATAGAAACAAGATAACACCAAAAACATTCCCACAGGAACATGAGACTGAAGCTAATGCTAACGGAGCCAGCTATTGCTACATAATCAGACAGAAACTCAACATTTTATTTGTTTTAGCCTTGACATGCAGTGATTCAATGAATTGCCTGACAAATGATTACAGTTAATACAATAAAAAACATTCCCACAGTAACCTCAAAGCAGAGCTAATGCTACTCGAGCCAGCTGTTCAGCTGTTGATCATCAACACCTCATGAATCACCTGCTGTCGACATCCCTCCACTGCAGTGATCACATGAATCTTCTGACTGATGGTACCAACTACAGACAGAGCGAAACCTGCCAGCACTGAACCACAAAGCAAAGCCAGCTACTGCTAAGAGATGAAACTCAACATTTTATTCTCTGCCATGATGAACTAAACAACCTGACAGCAGCTACAAACAGCATCCAAAAAGTTCCCACAGTAAGTGGGACTAACTGAGCCAGCTACTGCTAAATAATCATCTAGAAACTCATTCATTTATCTGACATATGCATCCATATCCATGGTGCACCAGCTAATAGGCTGTGATTGTATTGTATGTTAGTGGAATTAGAGCGTTACAGCTTCCATGCTCTAAACTAATAGACCTCAACAGCAGACACTGGTGTGCACATGGAGTAAGGATCAGGGAGAACAGAGCGGTCTGAGGATGTTTGTGAGGATGTTGTGAGTCCAGTCAGTCAGACTGAATGTTACATATGATGAAAGCAGGAACTGTAGCAGCAACTAAGCAGAAAAAAATAGGGAAGAACATTTAGCACTACTCTATAAAAAAGGAATTAAGTTACAGAGTATCAAGAGTTTTTGCTGTTTTTGTGAAAACTGTGGGCTCCCTTCAGCTGATATCACAGTGATGTCCACAGGTGTGTGTGTGTGTGTGTGTGTGTGTGTGTGTGTGTGTGTGTGTGTGTGTGTGTGTGGAGCATGATGTGTTCGGTTTTGATAGAACCTTTTAGAACCAGAGAGGTGGAAACATAAAGGAATTAAAGCTGTTGACAGTTCATTCAGGATGAGGAGATGAAAAGTGAAAGAGTGGAGGAACATCCACTGCACAACCATCCATGTCAAGAAACACTTCTGTGTTAAACTTTAATCTGACTTCTTTTAATCGGTCATATGATGCAATCAAACATTTTTTAGATAGAACCAGGAGGAGGAGGAGGAGGATGGAGCAGCGACGTTTAGCTCTCTGGTATCAGTCTCTGGTGACGTGAGAATATGCTGGAGGGAGCAGAAAGAACAAGGCCCTGCAGTGTGGAGGGGAGGACACCATGACAGGCTATAATAACATGCATGAAGTCCAGAGCGAGAACAGAAACCAACACACTGTGATATTAGCTCTGCTTCGCCTGGAGCTCACATCAGGAGGAGAGGAACAGACGAGTCTCCAGTGCAGACACACATACAGTACATACTGACACAGAGAGGTTCAGCAGCCAATGACACACACACACACACACACACACACACACTCTGTCCAGTGAAATTCCACACCAGCTCTCTGTTCTGCCTCAGGTTACACTGAGGTGCATGAATAGAAGGAGCTGACTTAGAACAATACAAATGGACACTGTGAGGAGAGGACGCGAGGTGATGCTGATCAGACCTTCCACTGCTTTCTGTCTCCATCCCCTTTCACATACAGATCATTAAGTAAAAGGACGACTTATCTCAAACACTTCATATTTCAACTGAAGCTATCTTAACTCCAACTGCCAAAGTAAATCATCCATGTTGTCAATCAAAAGCATTTTGTCACTTAAGGCTTTACAACCATGAGGCAGGTAGGTCTCCATTTGCTAACACTGCTAAAAAAAATGCTACCAAAAGACAGCTGAAGAAAATAGCACCACCTTCCTGCTGATGGTGTGAGAAAGAGCCTCCAACCTGCCCAGCTCTGCTTAACAAACTTCATTTCTAAATGGCACTTCAATGGCTTTCAGTATCTGTAGTAGTAGAGTAGGGCTGACTTTCTTTCATTTAATGTTATTGTAAAAGTCTTTGGTACTTCCTGTTTCAGTGAACAATGGAGACACAGAGAGCTTATCTTGTTGTGTCGTCTGTGAGTTGTACTCCATTATCACATCCGAAGTTGAAGTCGAAAACGGTTTTTAAAAGGGGAGACGAGTCCGAAATAGCAGAAATACATTGCATTGTTGCTCGTTGCCAGGCCAGCCAATCACAGGGCGAGTCAGGCTACAGGAGGTAAAATGTCGACATGACGCAGAGGTACAAATCAGGCTGTAGGCTGACACTTCAAACCCTTTCAAGTCAAAAACAATCCATCATCCATGTTTTGCTTTAACTGCTTTCACAAAGTCTCTGCACTTGAACTCTTTGCAATTTCTGTCAAGACGTCCACAGCAGCTGTTCACCTTCCAGCTTCTCTCAGCACTTCTCTCTGCTGCCTTAATTCATGTCACTAAGTGCGTTACACTTCAATGAACACTTCAACAGTATTCAGTGAAACTGTTTCTGGTACTCATGTGATCAGAAAGTTCAAATGAAAAAGTATTTAATCCATAAAAATACTCAGTGTAATAGTTACAGCTCTGTTTTATCAAGACATTATATTGATGTTGTTGGAAATGTATCTAGATGAAGCCAGTTTGAAATGAACAAGAAAACACTGTGCGCGCAGTGATGTGAGAAAGTGAAGAGAGAAACTCCCAGTCATCCTGCCCTTTCTCTAACCTCTAACTCTGAGAGAGAAACATGTGGGAGAAGCTCCACTCATGACTCACAGTGGGTCAGAACTCACCTGTGTGGAAATGCCACTCTGCGTCAAAGCACAGCATTATGTAAACACACTGGAGTGAAGGAGTGAATGTGTGAATAAGAGGCATGTGATGAACGCTGTGTGCCGAGCCTCCATGAAAACTACCACTTTATTTCCACTTTGCTAACCAGCTTCTGAAACACACTGCAGCAAACGTAATCAGGTGCTTAAGGCTGCACAGATCTGTCACAAAACAGTAAGAAAAAAAGCAGCACCGTTTTAGCCTCTTTTCTGATGAACTTTGTGGGACAACCCAGAAGTTAGCATTTTTTTGAATCAAATGCGATTTCATGTATCCATTTTGTGACCCAAACCAGAGTGATGTTGTTTCAGTGCACCTGAATCTGAGAGTTAGTTTAACAAAGAGAAATGTTCTCCTCATGTGCATATTTCATGTTCGTCTCATCTGATCATCCTAAACTGTGAATACTGTCTGTACAGCCATCATAGATTTGATGCCTCTCTCACATTCACAGAGCCTACAGCATGCCAGCAGGACAATGGCTGCAATCTTTAAACATTTAAGCATCAAATAAGAAACATGCAGACACAGTTAGCCTTAGCCGCCACTAGCTTTTTGATCTCATCATGGTATGTAGCACACTGCAGGCCAAATGTTTCCAAGAAACAACACAGAGCTGCCATTGATCGGTGCTTGCTACAAACTACAGCGCAGCTCCCGATCAATACCCGACACCAAACTCTGCAGAGCTCCATGACTATGCGCGGCTGACAGGAATAAGAGGGCATGGATTAGATGGTTGCAGATCGGGTGCATGTAAGAGGATTGGTCATGTGTCCATTAGTCTGTGGGGGAAACAGACAGATGAACAATCATCCAGCTGTAAGCCTGGAGTAAACAACAGTCTGCCCTCATCTCCTCCTCCTCCTCAGCTGGCTCACCTCGTACAGCCATCTTTGGTCCGACCGACATAACGCTGCTTTCAATGAACCACTTCACTGAACACACAGTGTAATTATTCTCTTTGTTCGTTCGATGGTCTCTGTTTCTTCTCAGGCTTCTTTTAACCCCTGTGTTGCCCCCCCACCCCTCCCCCTCCTCTCATGTGCCCAGCAGACATTATGAAAGAGCTTTACTATAATCATTACTCTAATCACCCTTTCCCCTCTGAGTACCCCCATTTCTCTTCAGTATAATGAGGGAAATTGTAGGTCATCAGGCCTCTGTGAGCTGAACTGATCAACACAGGCGTCCACATATAGAAGTTAGATCTATAACAGGAAGGCTGTTTGAAAATACAAACGTGGCCTCATCAGTTCCTATAAAGACCATTTTTAAACAATCAAAGACAATTAAATGTATATACGAAAACTTTTATTGGCTACACTGGAGTTAATCATTTCTGAAGTCAGAAGACTGCATAAGGAAGGAATGCTGTGGGACAGGAAATAAGCCCACAAAACCAACACCAAAAGAGGAAAAAAGGTGATAGACAAAGTAAACAAAACTACAAAAGAGACGAACTGAAACTAAGAGAGGCCAAAAGGTAACAACAAAACAATGAAGGCACCTGAGAAAATAACAAATATATACAAATAAATATACAAAGAGGCACAAAGACACATCAACACCACACAGAGAGAGAGAGAGAGAGAGAGAGAGAGACAACAAAAACATGGACACACCACCAAACAAAGACACACAACAAACAACCACAGACTCTGACAGAGGAAGGGCCTAAAGGAGCAGCTGAACATCAAGCTAACCTGCAGCTAACCGTTCAGATCGGCAAAGTCAATCTGTCTCCAATGGGACCAAATGTGGAATCACACAGTCTGGCTCAGTCCAGCTTCTGTGTTGTCCTCCGACCACTAGGTGTCGCATCATGGAATTTTAGAGTGTGTAGAACAGAGTGCAAGCACACATCTGGGGGCTTGTTTTGTCCGTTCAACACGGTTAGAAAGAGTTTTTATGGAGAGTATGTCAGAGTGGAGTCCCAGTCACTCCTCCGTTTCACAGATCCGTGTGGTTTGTCTGCTCTCCCTACATTAAAGCTGCACATCCTCTCAGTCTGGACTCCGTGTTTCTTTGACTACACACAACACTACTCCTCTCCCTGCCGCACATCTTATGCATGAGCAGACAGACGTCTTCTTGCACGTGTTCTCTCACATTGTTCAAGCTTCTTTCCTTGTATTCACAACCTATAATCCATGGAAAAGTGTCTGGATAAATCCTTCAGGCTCATTTTCATGTCACACAAAGAAAGAGAAGTTCTTATGAAATCTTTCCACTTGGGGCCAATGTCTTTTGCTTTCTCTTTTTCTGTAATCCTCTCTTGTTTGACCCTCTCCACCTCCCCCTCCTAACCCCCCCCCCCCCCCACACACACACACACACACACACACACCCTATTCCATTTTCATGTTAATGCCCTTTCTTTCACCCCTCCTCCATTTCCTCACTTCTCAGTCTGATATCCATCATTGCAAACCCTCCATCAGCACTGTTGGTGTAATGGTATCATACAAGATTCCCATTCTTGTGACCCGGGTTCGATTCCCGGGCAGTGCACGCTTCCTTATTGTTAGCACATCACTCAGGAGAGCAGGTAGAGCATGTTGCTTTTCTTCAACTCATCTCTGTTACAATTCAGACTTTGTTCTCAGATTTATATCTTAAGAATTTTGACCCTCTTCTGTGTAACATCCTTATATTACCAATGAGGCTTTAAGATAGAGTTGGCTTGTTGCTACAAAGCAGCAGAGACTGAACTTTAGGGCAGACGTTTGTGGTTGCAAGAGAATGAAGACACAATCTGGGAAGCCACTACTGCATGAATATGTCACTGACATCTTCCCATCCTCCTCATGACTTCCAGACAGTCACACATCCTCAGCCCACTTTCCTTCAGACGCAGCACCTTCATTTTCCACCATTTTTCATGCATCAGCTAAAGAGCTGAAATGTGAGCTGCAATGTCTGCCAACTTCCAGGCCATTTTATTACTCGTCCCTGTTTGAGGCGTCTCACATGAGAATTCCCAAATGAACAGCCACCAGAATTTCTCTGCTCCTTTTGATCCCCACACAGCCTCGTGTGGGGAACACACATCCTTCAGCAAAGGATCCTTCAGATAAAAACACAGTTTGTCAAATGTGAGAAACAAAGTGACATTTGAACTGGCATAACTACTGAAAACATATAAACACTATATGTGCAGCTCGACCTCAACCCAGTTCATCAGCTGCCACTACAGCTGCTCCAGTACACTGAAAGCTAGCACCTCCATAATTCATCCACACCTCTTTCTACACATGCATGCTTCCAAGAGCACACCCACATTTACGCACATACAAAGCCGGGCTTACAACAAAACTGCTTACAGAGTCTCTGCTTCCATATTTCATGAGGTAGACGTGCAGGTTTGAGTCTTAATGGAGGAGTGCAGCTGAATTACACAGTCCCTGGGTACCACTTTTTTCCAATGGTCACATGCTAAAAAGGAAGTCACCGCTGTGTCACACAAATGCAGCTACGGACACACAGCGCCATGTTCTCTGAATGACAGTAAGATGTTGAAGAGGCTCATGGGACCTCACCTTGTCAGATGTAAAAGCTTGCAGAGTCTAGCACTCAGCTGGGCTATTATCCTCACAGCTTTAGACCAACGCTCACACTTCTAAACGCCAGCATTAGTGCAGAAAGAGAGGGGACGTTTAATGGTGTGACACCTTTTACTGGCAGGACGGCATCGATCAGACCAAGAAATGGATGGATCATTATCTCACACAGGCGGCAGTGGTGCAGTTTCGATGATAAGACTCACGGCCTCTGAGCTTAGCCTTGCCAGCCGCTGTCAGATAAGGGTTGTCTCAATCTGTTGATGATTCCTCACAGAAAGACACAACGTCCTTGCTATGATTCCACCCGAACCTTCAACTCTGCCTCACTGTCACATCACTCTCAAAACAATAAGATAAAGGGGTTGAATAAATCATTTTCTTCTAAAGCAGCCACATTTAGAATCAAATAAATCAAAGCAGGAGCACGCACTCAGACCCCGACCATTACACCTTAATAATGCTCCATTTTACACACGCAAACTTTCTTCCCTGTCTTGCAAAATTCCTTGGCTCATTCTGGCGACCTAGTTTACAGCCCTCGCCTCTGAGCCACAGAGAGTTGGTTCCTTTTGAAGATGCATTGAGCAGCACAGCATGACAAGCCCATTATAGAGCCAGAGGAGGAGAAATCGCTCAATTACCAACTGGCAAATCTTCAGGGTAAAGCAATGTGCACTACTCACTTAAACATATCAGTTTTATGACTCAATGATAAATATTCAGAGGTGTTGTTAACAATCATCTATTCTCACTCAATGCAGGACACAGCATCTCACACGACGCATTCGTTGTTATATATATTTGGCTCCGGCGGCTCTGTAATCCACTTTAGTTGACATGAATGACAATGTGACAGACGTCCTTCAGTGTGGAAGCCCTGACATGTCTGCTCCTTTATCACATGGACGCTTCTCACATAATAACCGCAGTGCTTTGTGCCAATAATCTTTCATTATTGGTAAAATGTTTCACACACATTTGTTTCCACACGGATCATTATAAGCTGTAATGAGATAATATGACATAATGTGAGGCACACGTTAGTATGAATAACATCTACTGAAGCTAGCATGCTAACATCGATAGCTCCAAATCTCCCAGTTGGGTAATACTACTTTTAAACTGCTGAGTCTCTTTCGCCCTCACAAATCATCCACTAACCAACCCGTATGATCAGGCCAGTTCCTCCACAGTGCTTGAGACGAGGACTACGCACTGAAAGCATCAGTTTTTTCTTGTTTTCAAAGAGAGAAGCAGCTGACGGTCAGGTTTTTCTGTGAGGCAGCTGGATTCTGTTGAGACTCCTTCTGCGATCACAAACTCATGTTGCATTATGTTCCATTGAAGGTGTGATACTGGTCTACAGGGATGACGGAGAGATGCAGCTGTTCAACAGAAAAAGACGTCCACTTCTGTATGACGTCATGCACAGCCACCATCTGCTCATCCTTCAAGATTACAAGCTCCTCATTAGCCGCTGGGTGCTCACTATTTGTAGTTTTGTGCAGAAAAAAAAAACAACAAATTTTTATGTCGACACAGGTAGAAAAAAAGGACTTCGATCACACAAATGTGTGTAAATAATATGACCAACAGAAAGAGTGCTAAAGGTGAAAGGGTCTGAACTGTAACATTCAGCATGGGCTCTCTGCTTTTGTCAAAAAGGGCTTTTACTAAACCAGCATGAAGAACATAATAGTAAAAAGTATTTGACCTGAAAAAACACACACACACACACACACACACTGACACAGACATGCAGATACACATGCACTGAAGGCACTCACTGAAGTAATCAGAAATGCAGTTCAGCCGATGCAACCAGGCTGCACTGATGAAACTGCAAACACACACTTAAGCCTCTGCACACGCATGTTCACATTTACAGTATGCAATGGACGAAAACACACACACACAAATCCGCTGTGCAACAATGCAGTAGTGAAATATTAATCTGGGCTCACAGACGGACTCTTCCTCAGGAAGATGAGTGCAGAGATGAGATGACGCGAGGAGAGACAACACCCGACGGTAACCTACATATCAGAAGCTTTCTGGCTGGATGGCAATAAAATCATTCCACTTATTTTACTCCGTTATGATTTAGCAGCAGTCCTGCGGCTGCGGCTCAGTTCAGAGAGATGAAAAGAAGTCTGTGTGTTAAAAGAGAGAAAAATAAGTGTGAGAAACAGCCATGACAGCTCATTTTAATCAGATTATATTCCTGAAAAAATCTCTCATGATTCCTGAAGAAAACACAGTGTGTGTGTTTGTGTGTGTGTGTGTGTGTGTGTGTGTGTGTGTGTGTGTGTGTGTGTGTGTTAGTCTATATGATGATGGGGTGCTGCAGCTCCTCTGTTCTCATCAAAGTGTGTTTTTGTGAGCATCATCTCTACACGTGTGTGCACACAATTCAGACACATGACAGCAGCATGCACGACGAGAGGATGCTTAACTAAAACAAAAGAGGAGCGTGCGGCCTCATTGTGCAGTCGAGTTTAAGCTTCACAGCTTACACACAGCCGTATGGAGGCGGCTCACACATAAAGTAGCATGCAGCCAAAAGTGGGCTACATCGTGCATTCGTAATTACAGCAGTGTTTGTACTCCCAGAAAAGCTTCTCGGCTCAGAAAGAAAGACATAAAAAGCTGTCATTGTTGTGCAGTTGTGTATTATTTACGTGGTCGGAGTGTGTTCCCGTCCCTTCAGCCTGCTTCAGGCTCTTCCTGTCTGTCTTTGTTCTTAGATCTAGGCTTACTTCACTACAAAATCTGGACAGTTTGTGAAATGGTGGTTCCCTCAGGAGGGAATCAGCGCCTGAATTTACTTGTATCACAAAGAGTTTTATGTTTTTTTTCCATGGGGAAATCTATCTGCATGGACAGCCCTGCTGATGAAGCCATCAAATTACTTGATCAAGATAAGACCCATTTTTAAGTATCTATATCTGCAGCAGTCACACTGGCACAAACACACTGCGCTTGGCTGCTTGTGTTTATTAAATAGTTTCCCACAGTTAGGAGCCGTCCAAATGACAGCTGCTCATGACTGTTTCAGAATACCAGCTGTGGTCCAACGGTCACACACACACACACACACACACACACACACACACACACACACACACACACACAGATGGCCCCCACGACCAATCGCCATGAGGACTCTGGGAGGAAATACAGGGACCATCAAAACACACGTGGAGCCTCAGATTTCTTTGCAGCAAACAAGAAGTGTGCATCAACATTTTCACTTCTTTAGGTGATTAACTAAAATCCAGAAGTATCATTTGGCATTTGGCAGCATCACTACAATGAAAATGATAAAAACATTCAAAGTAAGTTTCACTTTGTTTCACTTAGTTTTGCTTGCTGATGTGTTATGTAAGAATTTAATCTCACACACAACAGTGACTTCCCCTTCCACCATACACACTCATGTCTGCAAATACCAAGAGCAAAACATCTGCTATTGTGTCAAACATACATACATTTATCTACAGGAAAACGCAGGTCAGAGCTGATCAGATACACAGGAGGGGAACTTTGGGACCGGCTGGTAGCTGATACGTCTACAAGGACAAAAGGGAAGATGACGGAACGATGGAAAGGGCAGAATGAGCTGCTGAGCCTGAGCATGGCCTGAGCATGTTTGTGTGTGGGTCACACAAAGAGGAGGAGTCGTTTTTTAAATTCTGATGAAGCATCATCCAAAGCACCAGACTGCCTGTGGAAACACGCCAATCAACAGCGAGCTCAGTCAGTGCTGAGCCTGCGTTCTGCTGTCACAGCATGCAGACGGGGAGCAGGTCGCAAGTTCACAGGTCAGGTGTTCACCAGGGCTCACATCAGGTCACTGAGTCCTGCTCATGTAAACAGCTTATGCAAATCTTTTTTTAATTCATCCACTGACTTCAAAATCAACGTTATTCTTTCAGGTCATCCGAGGAAAAACACAACATCAATCTGTAACTAATACTAGCATCCAAAGCACACAGCCATGTAATAAACACAGTGTATCAGTGTTGGAACGTGTCTGCATTTTATCAGACACTACAGGCCCTGTTTGGTTCTGACTGCAGTACTCCACATCCATGAGGCTGACATTCTGACACATTGTGAACATGTCTGACGCTGAAGGTCGTTGGCAGCAGTATCACTCCTTCTGGCTTGTAAAAGGTCACAAAATCAGTGATAAGAAGCCTGAGAAATGATGGTTGCATATTTATGCCTGACTTTCAAAACATGAAGACTCTCCTCTGGTGCTCTTTAATCATTTTTGTGCTTCAGTTTTGCCTGATTTACATTTTTATCATTCTCTATTGACTAGACAGAAAAATCATCATAGATTAGGTCTCTATTACTGTCACTGTTGCTGTGTAACACAGGCCATTACTGGGAACATAATGGTGATCACAATGGAAGGCATCGATTCTGCTAAAGAAGCTCAGTAAATTTCATTTTGAGTCAATATTCCTTGTGAAATCAATGATTCGCTTCATAAGCAGCCTGTGGTAAGGCCGGGTGTTCGGCCCTGTGAGCCAGTGACCTCGGCACAACATTTAAATCAGCACATTATGCCTTACTTATTAGAGTGAAAATGTGTACATTCATGGTCCCAAGAGGATTAACTGACCAGTTCAGTTTGACAAGAGCGAACATCTTTGTAAACGGATGGGCTTCAACTGAGTCGTCTGCACAGCACGGCTGGCTTATGTATGTATGTGTATGTGTGTTTCACACCAGTTTCCAAAACACCACAAAGTCTCAGTAGTCACTTGTGACAAAAAAGTCCCCACAGACGATACACAGGGAGAACAATGCTGACAAAGTTGCTGAATGAAGGAACATGACACAGTCACACAAATGGCTCAAGCATCATAAAAGGTAGAGCCACACATTTACACATCAATACCTTCTAAATAAAGATCGATTTTAGCTGGTGGATCAGTTTTTTCATCCCAGCCCTACTGCATAGATTCATTCTAATTTGTTGTTCAGCTCTACTTTCAAATATGTGACCTACAGCAAGATGGGAAAGCACCCTCAGTCGGAGGCCGGGCTTTTTCATTGAGTCAGGTTTTTCTCACACAGACATTTTCTGTGTGTTTGGCAGTGTTCATAGGCGGGTAAAGTCCATGTTTCCAGCGATTACTGCTGGCCAGAGATTTTGTTTTGTCTGCACACTGATGGTGTGAATTCTTTTCCAAACATTAAATAAAATCTTTCATGCTACTTTTGAGCTTTGCAATGACGTATGTCCAAATCAAATTTTCCCCTCATTGAATGTTCTCTGCAGAGAACACAGCTTTTTCTTTTTCCTGTTTTTTCCACCTCTCAGACGTTAGTGTATGAAAGAGACCATGTCTGCTGGGTGTTTGCACGTGAGCCTGCTGTCGTATCAAAGTCCAGCAGCTCTGTTGGCAGATTGCTGGGCTCAGTCCAAACAAAAGTCCAAAAGGTATGAGTCACAAAAAAGAGTAAATATGAAACAGACTGGTCTCGTGTGTGAGACATGGCTTCATGGTAGCTTTGTTTTCTTTCCTGTGGGGGACACTGCGTGGCTCATGCTAACACCACACATTTCACAAAAGCATTGGGGTTTGCTTCCTAATGTCACAGACCTTCTAAACCTTCTAAACCAGCAGCAGCTTGGCTCAGCTCTTGGGTAGTCCAAATATGTATGGTACAGTGACACCCTGAATTATGGATATCAGCTGTGAAGTTAGCCATTTTAACATGGTTCTCAATGGGGACTGACTCACTTTTAGAGCCAGCCTCCAGAGGCCACTTGAGGAACTGCAGTTTTTTGGCTCCATGTTCTTAGCAGCCTTGATATGAGACAAACAAAATGATTAAGAGCATTTTTTAAAAATCTGATTCTCTATTATATATTTTTTAAACCCATATTTTAAAAAAATGAACAGTGAAGTGTGACCCATGTCAGTCACACGGTGCTAGCATAGATCATGCTAACATCGCACCACTACCAAAACCTATGCACTCATCTTGTAAATAAATAAACATATTATCTCACTGTGTGCACATGTATTCCTACTAGACCAAACCACTGTTTGTCCTGAGTTACACATCCTCTGGACTGCTTTCACGTCTTTGCTTTATAAGATGGCTAAATTACTGACATCGTCTCTGCACTCATCAACCTTAAAGAATCTTAATGTGGTTCTCTGTGGATTGTGTGTGTGTGTGTGTGTGTGTGTGTGTGTGTGTGTGTGTGTGTGTGCTGCACTTTGCTGTGGTCTGTGAGTGTTAAATATCCACAGATTCACGGTCCAGCTCATTAAAGGTCAACAGACGCGTGCTAACGTAACACACTTAATCACTATGGTCTCATGCTTTCCTGCTCACCCTCCCACGCCTTCTTCTTCTTCTTCTTCTTCTTCTTCTTCTTCTTCATCTTGTAGGGAAAAACACAGGACTCATCATCTGCCAGCTGGTAAGACAGTCACAAACAGTAGGAATCCCATCTTGCACAATAATGGATTACTCCCACAAAGTTCTACACAGATGTCACCTAGTTTCTTCACATTTATGAGACCGTTATTTCCCAAATCTTTAATATATTTATCCTTTTTTATTAATGTTTTCACACCAATTAAGGCGATAAAAGGATCTCCACAGTTATTGGGCAGAGTCTGACAGTCAAACCAAAGTCTTTGCAGGGAACAGATCCTCCTTTAAGCAGACACCAGCATGTCTGCATTAATGTAGCATTATCTTATTTCCATAATGACAACAGCATTAATCCC
>JAVQJX010183939.1:0-10240 GCA_036025115.1 Ambassis agassizii
ATGACCAAGAAATGTGGCAATGTAACTGGTGTTATAGGAGAAACAGCATAAAAGGCCTCTTATTGCAAGCCTCAGTTATATAAATGCAAAACATGCAGAGAAAGTATAGTAATTGTTATGATAATATAATGTTAGCTGGTAAGGTAATTATGTGTGATATAAATTCAATGGAGTGGGAGTGGCATTTGAAGATTGAATAGGACTATGTTGGCAACCACCTGACCACCTAAACACAGCAGCTGTTTATGCTAGGTCATGGATGAATCTGGAGACCAACCAGCCCTTCATCATCTCTATCACCAGTGTCTGCCCCCAGACAAGAGAAGTGAATAATCAAGGGTAAAGGGCAAGTTTTGTGTCTGACCAACAGTTACCACTGAAGTTCTTCTTTATTCTAGAGATGTAGGTCAAAAACAAGTGTCACCTTGTCTTACCCTTGTCTCATCCTCTCACTTCCCCTGCCCTTTTTAAAAGCACACTTCATTCCTGTCCTTACCAAGTGTTTTTTCAGACCAGTGGGAAATAGCAACAATGTTTTCATACTAAAAACATTTATTTGACCCATTTCAAAATGTGTTTTTTAGTGAAAAATGAGAAGTGGTGTTGAAGTAACAGCAGGGCATCAGGTGGAATGGGAGCTATGTATTGTGCCAGTTTAAATCTCCTGTGTGATTCACTTTTGCTCTGCCAAAACAAACAACTCAGGAGTGCAGAAAGAGAGGAAGAGAGTGGAGGGGGAGATGAGAGGATGACAGCACGGATGGATGAAGATGTGAGAGAGGAGAGATAGAATCGTACTGGCAGAGAGTTCATATGGAGAGCTGCAGAGAGAGAGAGAGAGGGGGGGGGGAGAGAGAGAGAGAGAGAGAGAGAGAGAGAGAGAGAGAGAGAGAGAGAGAGAGAGAGAGAGACAGAAAGAGAGGGCACTGCCAGGATGAGGCTCAGCGGCCTTTTTTGGGTGTGTACATTTGGGTGTGCATGTTAGAGAAGAACATTGTGTGTGTTTGTATGTATAAACGCCCTGGGTCTAAAAAGCAGGTGCACAGCAATTATTATGAGTCCCATAAGAGTGGGATTAATGTTAAGAGGTGAAGCTGCATGTGTTGTGTTAGAGACACATTTGTAAAAAGAGGTTGTTTTTATGTCCTCTGTTTTTTTACTCTTAATTAATTTTTATGGCAGCATCCAACAAACAAGAGGAGAATGATATGCTGGATTATCTGGCCTGCTATGATTCAGTTTTTTTTTTGCACATATCATATTTATTCATGTGTCATGCCCAGAACATGTTTACATAATAGGTAAAGTAATTTCGGAAATGCTGGGGCGTTTCCTTAGAGTAGTATAAATCTGAGTGATTATTTAATTGAAATGTATAAAAAAACGTGTGTAAATACAATCCCAGCTCTAATAAACTAGGAATCATGAATAAATAAACACTCCAAAGCTGAAATGATGTTGTGTCTGTATCATCTTTATAATCTTCCTCTCACCATCCATCCTCATCACTTCCTATCTCTGTTGCAACTAAATCCCCCAACAAACATGCTAAACGTTCACAGGAGGGAAGAAAACAGACATGACCGATTGATAAGGCCTGGGGTTGTGTTCTTCGTTTTTTCTTCAGAGACAGCCACACAACACTGCTTATTGTGATGTGTTTATCTATGTGTTATTTCAACAACACACATTCACCCTATTTATCTCCACTCTTATCGAGAGGTTAATGTCTACACCTTCATCATTTCTGCTGCATAGCATTTGGTAGGTAAGGACAGATAGGGGAAACACAAAGGCACAGAAAGGAAGAGAAGGAGCACAGCAGAGAGATATGGGGGCTGTGAGGAAGAAGAATAATGGCAGGAATGAAAAAAGATAGAGCTGGAAGTGATAAGAGACCCTATGGTTTTATCCCTCTTTCACAACCATCAACGTTTTAGCAAGTAATCTGATTCAAAACGTTACTACAGCTCACAATGATACCTAAAACCTAGTTCTCTTGCTTTTATGTCACATATTATAAATAGATTGTTGACTTGGTGTTTTGTTGCTAGGCTAGCTAGGAAGCTTGGCTAAAATAAATGAATTTGAAAAAGGAAAGAAAAAAAAGGAAAGAAGTATGCTAAATTCTTCATCTATTTCATCCCTGACCAGGGCACACAATTAGCTGTTGGGTTATGTGCTATAGTTGGGGTCACAGATCCACAGTGCACAGGCAGGACTTGTACCTCATTATTATCCTTGCATTGAACATCATATTCAGGCCACACTTAGTTCTTATCAAAGGTTCACACTTCTGCCAGACTGTGAATTGAAAGGTCAATGGATCCAGAATGGCTCTCGACTTGTCCAGATGCTCATATCCTCCATGTGGGCGATGATGGCTTTTCAGAGAGGTGGATAGTTGGAGCTGAAATGCCAGAATGGCATTTATAGCCATAAAATCTGGCTTGTTCATAAACCTGTCTGAGACCTCACCTTTCTGGTGCTGGTACCTCTACAAGGATGCATAATTTAGTTCTGTCTCTGACAGGTGTCTGTCAGATGCATAGTATGCACGCTCACAGGCACATGAGGATGTAAACTGTTACTCTCCTCTCTGCTCTGATCTCTAAGGGGTGTGAAAGTGAATCAATACTCCTCCTTTCCTTCTCCTCTAACAAGAGCAGCTACTGTATTATTAAGAAAAAAAGCTCGGTAAAGGAAAACATGGCGCACAGTGCTGAACTCCCATCTTTGCAGGAAAACAACCATCAGGGACACAACAAAAAAGGTGCAAGCCCATTAACAAATATGCTCTTATGTCAAGCATGCTAGACAAAGACAACACACATGGATCTTCAATCTTCCAAAGGTTTCCCCACAAAGTCAAGTCAAGTCTGTGCAACGTTGTTTTTTTGTTCTTTGTGGTCCTAGTTTGTTTGCATTTGTGATTGTTGTAGGAGAGAGCCTGATGTCTGCACTCTCCACTTGCTGGTCTCTGTTAGCCTCCTATATCCTCTTAACATCTCAGTTTTTGTGAAGAAACATATTAGCTATGCTGCGGGTCCTCTTCCGAGAACTGCAGATAATGCAGTGTGTGACTGTGTGTGAGTGTGTACAATAGGGAAAAAGAAAGCATATTTGTGCCTTTTTCTTTGTCTCCAACCTTTTGTTTATCTGTACACGTGTGTCTATTCTCCTCTCTGCTCCTTTCAATCTGTCTCTGAGAGTTTGCCTGGCTCCCCTGTCTCTTCCTATTGTCTCAATCCTTCTCCTCTCTCTAACGACCTATCCATCAAATTACTTTGAGAGGCTCCCCTACCTCCCGACCTACCTCAGCTTTCCCCCATCAGACGGCCTCCATATATTTAGGTCTCATGCTCCCTACCTTTTCTCGCTCTCTTATTTCTTCTGGTCTCAGAGGCCTATTTCCCTTTATCTCTCTTCCTATAATGTCTTTCTGCCGTCTCTTTGCCCTCCTGGATGTCTTGCTTTACCAGGCTTCTCTTTCCCCTTCTCTCTCTCTCTCTCTTTTTCTCATATCTGTCATGCACACCTTTTCCTTGCATATCAGTTGGCCTTTCTCTCTCTCTGTGTGTGTGTGTGTGTGTGTGTGCTCCATATCTGTCCATCTCCTCAACTCATTCCTGGCATCTAATCTCTTTATGTTCTCATTAGTCCCGCTATAATCTGCCCTTTAATCCATGCTAATTGCAAACTCCCCTTGCTCTGATCCTGATCTGAAGTTGTATTTGAAACACAAACCGCCCACCCTGTCTCTCTCTTTTGATTTGATCTGCAAAGGGCTACAATGCATACCAAAATATCAAATGCCTGTGATGTGCAAGTCTTTGGACATTTTGCACTCTGACTGAGTAGATGTGGTTGAAACAGAGATTAGAATACAGCAACCATTTGTTTTTTATTTGGAGAAAGGTAAATATTAATGAGAATCCAGTCACCACCTCCAACCAGTGACACATTGGGGCAGACCCTCCATTACAATTACAGTATCACTGTCAGAACAGTGTGGCCCCACAGCTGACTACAAGTTTTGGTGGAGCTGGTTTATCAGTGGATCATCAAGCTGCCTCAGTTTGCTCCCAAACTAACTCTCTGTTTGCTGCAGACAGAACCACTGAACTATATGGATACAAGTTCGACTGTTTTCTTTATTAAGTAAAAGAGACTGAGCAGCACTGTTACTCATTAGAGTATTCAAGTATTTTCACCACTAGTCATGCTAAGGAAAGCTCAGAGGTGCAACAAGTTTCACAAAACAGCTGTTGATGTTGCCGATGCACACAATCACACATATGTCATCATTTGTCATCAATGATGCGCAAAACTATATAACACTTGGAAAAGTAAAACACAGACTTCTATGTTGCTGTAAAAAGAAGCTCCTTCATTTTTTTTAACCTCTTAAGAGGTTAAAAAAAGACAGAAATGCTGCTGAGTGCAGCAATGTCAGCCGAGACATCTTCCTCGTCTATAGGAACACACAGCACATAGACTAGGGAAGGATAATGAGTTATTTCAACAGTTTCTAGCTCAGAGCACCCAGAACGGGATCCACCCCTCTGATGGTTCTGAGGCCAAACCTCTTTCCTGCACCCACTGCTACGCTCTAGTAACTGCACTCTGCGTACCTCTGCTCCACAACAACTCTTCACAGGTCATCCGTCCATTAAATGAAAAACACCTTGGAAAGAGAGTAGAGGGGGGAGGGGTAGAAAATTAATATCAATGGTTTTGCCTCTAATTGGCTTGTCTGAGTGATAAAGGGCACAATAACCAGACTCTGCAGCAAATACGCCCCCCACTCTACTCGCTCCATTCCTGACACTCCAAACTATGCACCAAAACACACACACAAAACACACACCTCCAGCAGCCATTGTAACTGACAAAAGTGTAAGTTGAAGACAATAAACAACCATAATCATCATTACTGCAGGGTAATCTCAATCAGCATGTGTGTGTCTGTGTTTCTGGCCATAAGTCACATTTAGTGTGGTGTCCCTTCAGGTCAAGGCCGATGGACAGATGCGTCATGTAGAAAATGGCCTCTACACGGCTGTTTTTCACTCTGCTTTTTTACTCCCATCATCCATCTCCCTGCATATCTGTCCGGTTTGTCATATGGATGGGGATACAGTGAACAACACTCATAATTACAGAGGAGGATGAATGGGGCATAAACAACTCCACACAAGTGAGGGCAAAGAGGGGGAGCGCAAGAGGCAGAGAGACTTTAGAAACCAAGGCACAAAGAAAAGGCAAGAAAATGAAGAAAGAAAGGAAAGGCTCAAATGATGAGGACATGACAAGCAGAGAGGCAGAGGCAAAGGATTAGTGGTGACAGAGATGCTGTGAGGTGGGAGAAAAAACCAGTGCAGCTTTACACTGTTATATTTGAACATGACAAATATAAAGAAAACTGTGGGAGTCACAAGAGAACTCACAGCTAAGGTGTGAAGATTCATGCTTAAAATGCCAGCTCTGATCTTTGACTTCACTTCATTAATTAGATATTACTAAATCAGGAGAGGAAAACAAAACAGGGCAGAAACGTCTGCTGTCATGTCATTTTAGCACCGAGTCAAAAATTACAAGTGTGGTCCTGATAATTATTATTCAGCTTCATCAGCGAAGGACATTTTCTCATTTGCTCCTTCAAGCATACACCCTTCATGTTTTCTGTAGTCAACATGCAGTGAAAGTGTGAAAAGTGTGAGGATTTTGTGGCCTAATGAATAAAGAGTCCAAAACATTGTCACAAAAGAAAACGGCGTATTTTGTTGATATTCACCAGCATGGCTTTTAACTGCTGGTTGGTCAGTTGAGTAAAGATCATCTTAAATACATGAATTCATCACATCAATACCTTTTACCAGAAAAACAATTTCGTTCAACTGGTCCCTGTTTCCATGAACACCAGATGCAGCTGGAGAAATATAACACAATGTCCTGATCTGACTAAAATATTGACCACATGTTATGTTTTGTCTGCTGAGGATAGGTCGGGGTAAATATATTTGCACAGCAGTCATGGAGAAAAAGAATCCAAGCTTTGTTGAAGTCAGCAGCTTGGACACCCATCAACATCTATGAGATCTCTCTTCATCCCAGGGAAGAGGTAAGTGTGAAGGTTGCCAAATCAGATGAATATGGGGATGTTTGAAAGATTCGATTTCTCCTCGTCAGCTTCCCACACTGAATCTTCTTGAATTTTTGCTTTAGCTGTCTCAGAGATCTCTGTAAGTATGACTTTTTTTCACGAGCAGCACTTCCTTTGCATTCCAAAAATAGGGGCTGTTACATTTCCTCAGTGATTTGGCTTTATTGGAAGCTGGACTCCTGGATTTTCTACAGTTTTTATTGTTTTTTTCCTGCTTGCTGTGAAGTGTTAGGCCCATGGTCACAAATGAATGTAGAATAAGCCACAAAGTGTGGACCCTGCAAGCTGACACCTCTGGGCTTTGTTGTGCATAACTGCATGGACAAACTCCGGGGAGATAGCCAGCTCTGTGGAAATGCACTGGAGTCATCTTGTAGGCCTAAGCTCACAAGCTTAGGATCTATAATGTCACACAGGGTTTTAGTTCAGATTTTAGTGCCCTATTAGAGGAATATTTGAAATTATTCATCAAGGCGCATGAGAAGATGTTCACCATTCAGCAGTTGTGCTTTCTGCCTAGTAAACACAAACTCAAGAGGATTAGGATTATGTAAAACACAGAGATGAAATGGCATTTTATAGCACTGTAACTAAACAAAAACCTTCATATGACAAGCTGGTGCTATATTGCTATTTTCAGATGCATTACCTTTCAGCTTTTGGAAGCAACAGATTGTTAAACAGGTATTTAAAAAGTAATTAATATTAAACTAATCCTCTGTTACAGAACAAGTTACAAACACCTCACATATCACAGTGCAGCACTGAGGCAGATAAGCAACCGTGCCCGTGTGCATGCATGCACCCACGCGCTCCACATACAAGCCTGTGAGCACACACCCACAATATAATTCTAAATTTCTTTCATGTTGCTGAGACACAAAACAACAGAAAACAGTCTCTCTAGTGTCTATCAATTGTCAACGTAGCTCTTGCTTTGTGTTACTCGTGAAGAGGATGTGCATCCTGCTGACAACTGCTTGCTATGTTCATCATGGCAACACTTTGTTGTCAGACGCATGCTGGATTTCAGGCTTTTATCCTTAAAGATATTTTCCCCCCTCAATTCTTTTCCTGCAGTTTCCTTTTGCATTTTATGGTCCAGCTGTGCTGCTACCCGAACAACTGTTCCTCCATTTCCATATGGTTCTTTTGTCTTACTCTCAAGTGGCATGATCAAACAATACACATGTACATGCAGGGTAAAATTGTGAAGAAATAAGATGATGGAGAGAGACATGTTGTCAACAATCATCAAGCAGGGTGGATTCCCCCCTGTGCTCGTGTCATTCTCTCTTCTTCCTGTTAATTTGTATTTAAACACTTGATGGAGGTGTGGAGGTTCAGCCTTGCTCGAGGCTCATCCTTGACTGTACTGCATATCTGACTAAAAATGACTAAAATATCAAAAAGTTCTGGCCTTGCATGTCTCAAGTATACAGTATAGTTCTACTTGTTGCCTGCAAAGTTTATTATGCTTGGAAGATTTCATCATCACATCACAGCCTTGAGAACTTCTTCCAAGCATTTATTACTAAGATGCTGAGCGCCACGGCTTTGTAGAAAGAAGACTGGGTGGTTTTTGACAGCGTAGACATTTCTGAGGTATACATGGTGTCTTTCAAAGGAGAACAAAGAATAACCTCTGACACCCCTCTCTTATCCAGGCAGCTACATTCTTCTCCTCTACTTCACTCCTACCCTGGTCTTTGTTAGCAGTCGATTCACAGGTGAAGAGGCTGACCTCACCAGGCCAGCTTCTAACCCAGTGGGTTTCTCCCCACAAGCACAAAAACCTGACAACCTTTTTTATCTTATTCTGCCTCTCTTACGCGCTCCATCTTTGTCTGCTCTCTAGGCTGCTCCCCTTTGGTATTTCTATCTCTTGCTCCCTCTTCCCTTATTTCCCTCACTGTCCTGCTGTCTCCATCTTAGCTTGAGTTATTGATTTCTGTAAAGGTTGACTGCAGCCACCACAGAGCCTTTTTTTTCTATATTCTTCCAGTCGCTATTTTTTTTCTTGCTCTTGCATAATAAATGCTCATCTCATAGAAATGAGTCTGTAGTCCATCCGCCTGTTCTGATTAAGTGTCTCATCAGCCAACATAGGAATTCTAAGAGGTCTTGCACCTTGTCAGTGTTTATTGTTGTTTTTATGACATTTTATTCTCTAAATAATGCATACAGGAGGACAGATAGACTGAAGCATAACAATGGATCTTTCTATGGTAGACTATCCACAGAATACTAACGATACTGAGGCATGATTTATCATGACAGTGACTTGTGATAGTCATCTATATTGGCCACATGTATGACCTTACATATATTTTGCTTTTATCTGTTTGTGTAGATAAACTTTGATAAACACCCTGCAGCACCTCACATGTGTCCCTATGGATTTTTGGAAGACCTTTGTGTATAAATCTCCATATTACTGTGGTAATCACTGCTGAAAGTGCTGCAACAGCCCAGAGGGTTCATATTAATCCCACCCGAGTAAAGCTAAAGATGACCATAAATATTTATTAGTGTGGTAATGGGCATGAGAATTGATTATGTTTAATACATCATGACGATTAGGCTGGGAAATTAGGAAGCTTGCTTAAGGTATGATATGCCTTCATATTAATAGTTGTTCTTATTATACTACTTTTGTGTTTGCTTGGTGGCACAAGTAGACTTAAATCTGAGAATCCCAGATCTACGGGAAAAGGACGAAGACCTCTGAGGACCTAAGACTTTTAACCACACCCAACACTTAACAGAATAAACTACACATCCACCGATTAAATGCTATAACTTTATTTAAATATAAATGCTTATTTTGTCAGTAGAAGGATATCAAACTAAGGATAGCCAAAATGCTTCCAATTACAAATGTTTAGTGAATAAATACATATACAGAATCTTTATTTTAATATCAGATTCAGATAAAAAAAAACATTTGCAACAAATAGCCAATTTATTTCAAGAAGTGTAGGATTATGTTTTAGTACAAGCGCTGTTCACCTGCCCATCATCCCCTAATAACCTGTCCATGTTGTCCTGGAGAACATGATGACCATATTAGTAATGAGGACGGGGCTGACAGGTGAGGCTGCACCTGGCTTCTGGAAGCTCATTACAGAGTCTTAATGATGTGCTGTGTTTCATAATTAGGAAACTTTTTGGCTGTGTGTGTCCAACCTCACTGTTTGGTTGCTGTGTTGGGGGCAGCACAAGCACTTTGGTTTGGTTTGACAGTATGAATACACACAGTGTCTGCAGAGATCTGTGGAGAAGTCATTGGATGTGTCAGAGGAGGGTTCTGCAGGAGTTCACATGCAGACACATGAGAAGGAGAAGGAGTGATTTAAGGTCTGGAAAGTTTGAAAACTTTTTCAGAATTGGTTTAATAAGCATATACTTTACTGTATTTTCCTTTTTTACAGAGCTAAATTTTCTCTTATAAAACCAGCTTCCATAAATTGCTGTGGATGTGAATATATGTGAGTGCATGTAGACATCTGTGTCAGCTGAAGATGGAACATGATCCTGGAAGGCCAGCCACTGTCAAAGCACAGGAGACTCATTCATAACAAGATTTTGAGCCTCTTCCAGCACTAAACAATCACAGCACAGCTTACTGGGTCCTGAAAGCTGTTAAGCCTGGTGAGAAGCAGATTCATGTCAAGAGACAATCTGCCATTTTTAGACAGACCTTGAGAGATCTCTCTGACAATACAGAACCATAAGGGAGGACACTGGATAGCCTGAGTCTCTGGCTTCACATACAGTTAAATCTGTGAAGTTAGCAGGCAGGGTACTGGTGGATTACCTGCAAATGGGTCACAGAATTACAGGGGTCCACCACATTGAGATGTTGAGACAGCTACAAGGAAAAATATAGAAGACAGTGATGATGGCTGCTATCCAAGAATGTGAATTTGAACTTATCACACCTTCTCTACTCAGTGTCAGACTATCTCTGGTGGAAAAGGAACAGAGGTTGCCAAGTTGGTAGTATTCATGATGCCATTTCTGCTGCGGACATCCAAAATGCAAGAGATCTACACGGTGATATATTCTGTG
>JAVQJX010183997.1:0-20268 GCA_036025115.1 Ambassis agassizii
TGTGTGTGTGTGTGTGAGAGAGAGAATTTGCATCTTGATTTGTGCATTGGGAATGGGGGTCATTGATGACATTCATTATAATAAAGTCTTCACCCTTTCACCTGCTAAAAGCTTCAGAGCAGAGTGTGCTGCTGTCAGTGGGAGGAGAGACCATGTAGACCTGCATGGAGACCTGACTCTGTATCTAACTTCAGCCTTTGCATTGTTTGTGTCTGAAAATCTCCTGCATGCTTCATTCTTATGGAAGCTGCCGTCCACCATCTCTCCTGACTGTTATGTTATTTGATGCATCTTTGCCTTTTTATAGTCAACACTGTCCAGCTAAAGAAGACTCACAACTTGACAGAGTAATGCAGAGATGCTCTCATGTAGGAGCAGTGTTTTCACACTTTATTGTATAGTGGGGCCTGTGGTTCCTTAAAACAAAGCTAACAAGAGAAACGTTGCCTTCAGCCACAATATCTGACATAACCCCAGTAGGATAATACATACACTGTAAAATATTGATCTCTTTCCTGTGTTGTTGTTAGTCTTTTTTTTTTAAACACCAGAATAACTGATGAGTATTATTATTTTGTGGCGTTTCCCCAATTAGCTGTGTGAGTCTTAGTGGATGTGTGTGTTTATACTTTACAAAGGTGCCCTTTGTGTTTTTGTGTATGCATGCAGCCGTACATTGTAGTGAACAAGTGTGTGCCTGTGTGTTGTGGGTGATGTTGACTTCCTGAGGCTGATCACCACCCTCTTCCCAGCGTCTTGTTTTTGCCCATCTCTCCGCCTGTGTGGAAGTTGTGTGGGCACCCTCTGGATTGCCTCACTGCCGAAGCATGCCGGACCCTGTTATCCAGCTATCCATCTGTGTTATTGATTTTTTTTTTCCCCTCTTTGTAGAGTTTCATCTTTCCTCCACTTTTCTGTAGAGTGATGGAGCGGGAGGGAGTGTGAGAGAGGAAGGAGGGGAGAGCGAGGGGGCAGAGCAGAGATCTGAGAGCTTGTAGAAGCAGGGGGAGATGGAGGAGCGGAGCAGCGGTGGGGCTTCTGAGCATAGGGGTGTTAGAGGTTGGGGGGGGGGGGGCACTCAGCCTGGACTATGGATGAGCAGAGAGAGAGAGAGAGACTCTTGAAGTGTTGGAGCTTTTCTCTCTCTCTCTCCCTCCATTCTCATGGGAGCACCCCCCTCCTTCTATCCCTCCTCCTCCCTCCTCCATCCTGCTCCACGGCGCCTCTGGTACACACGCTTCACTTGCCACCCCCCTCCTCTTCCTCCTCCTCCTCCTCCTCCTCCTCCTCCTGCCTCTCGCTCTGTCCGCCTGCCTGCCGTCTTTTCTTCCCGGGGGGCCCGGGCAGTGCTGGCGGCACAGCCGTGATTTGCAGGAGATTTGTCTAAGTGAGAAGCAATTAGTGCGCCTAAGCACCGTTAATGTATGCATGCTGGGGCCGTCACCGCCCCTCCTGCTTGGCAGTGCCAGGGCCAGGCCAAGTCGGGGCACCGTGGATGTGCTCTCTCCCATTCCCCCCCCCTTTTTTTTTCATCTAGAGCTGTCATCTTTCTCACACTCCCCTTCAGATGACCTACAAGTCCTCTCTGATCAATGAATATTTAGTCGACCAATTGTGCTGAATGAAGTTTGTGAACCTCCTACCTTCTAAACTTCAGTGAAGTTCATGGAGGTGAGTTCTGTCCTCAGTCTTCTCCCACATAAGTTTCCAGTGTGCATATGAAGGAGGCTTTAGTAAACTTGGAAATTTAAGTCTGTGAATGATTGTGAGTGGTAGCAAATTTTGTGTGCATTAATCCATCCACACACACACACACCGCAAACACACATGCACAACAAAGTGGAACAGTGGTGGGTGGTAGGATTCCCTTTGAAACTTGCAGTGTAGAAAGGCTTGTTTGCGAGCGAGCATGCATGAGGGACGTTCTGCATGGTGCGACTCCACCAACTACTTGAAGATGAACTTTGCCCTTTTCTACACGTTCACTCTCTCTTACTCAGACAAAAACAAGATTAAGTCTGCTCATCCTTCGCCGCACTGACTGCCTTCCAAGTGGGAGCCTACATGGACCGTGGGTGGTTTTGAAGCGAAGTGCTCGTTAATTAAAGATAGGCTAATTACTGGCGCTTCTTAGCCTGGCTTTTGCGGCGCTGATAAGAGGATAATCCTGGAGAGAAAGGCGGAGATCGAAGTGGTCCCGGGTAGACCAGGCCTCCTGCTCGACTGGGCCGGAAGAAAATACACCAACATCCCTCTAACCCCCTGTCCTCTCTCTCTCTCTCTCTCTCTCTCTCTCTGCTTCTTTAAAGAGCAGGCCTTGCAACCAGGGTATAGAATATTGAAGCAGGTTGCACTTCAACAAGAGGAAGCGCACATAAAAAGATATTACTCATCACTTGTTGGGTTGAGGCTTGTTAGCTGAACATAAGTGAGAAAATGCATTGTAAAGCTAACTTCCGGCTCCGTCATATTATCCTGACACACGTTGTGATTCACTGGCTTAATAAAACATACATGAGCAAGGTAGACATCTGCTAATTTGGATGCTTGTTTGTGGTCAAATAATAAAATCCCACTAGCATATCATCTCCACACAGATAAACAAGCACACACACACACACACACACACACACATATGCAGACATGTAAATAAGCACATTTACAATTCACCTCACATGCACATGACTGAAAGGTTGCCTGACCCAACTATCATTCACGTGTCTCTAACCCATATTTTCTCGTGGGGAGTTAGCCATTAGCACTCGCTGGGTTGTTCCCATATGCTGGGCCTCCACAGATCTATAATTCAGAGGTGGCAGATGTCCCCATGCATTATTCATGAGAGCCGTTCCATGCCGGGCTAGTACGCAAGCTAGCGGTAGAACCGTCACAAGGTCCTTGCGTATAGAGGGACCGTTCCGTGTTGACCTGCGAGAGCACCTTCTCCTGCAACTCCTTCCTGCAAATGGGCTGCAGTCAGTTTTTCAGAAATGGAGTCACTCTCTCAGAGGACTGATAGGGGACTTTGAGTCACTGTAGATGTTGTGGCGGTGGGCTTTGGTTTAGTGTGAATGTCATCTTTTTTTTCTCCTTACAGTAAAGGGGGAACTCCATGCTTTTACATGTTAATTTACTTGTCACAGGGAGAGTAGCTTTTGACAACTGGCCCATCATTTGGATCATATATTGTTATTTTTACCCAGCTCTCACAGTGTCTAACCCATAGATATATTAGCTTTTATTCATCCAGGGTTTGAGATATGTCATAAAATTGAATACCATCATGAATTTATAGAGATAATTAGACTTAATGCTATGTTGTCCTGGTTATTTTGTGCGTGATGCTGTGTGGACACGCTAGTTCTGTCCCTTTTTTAGGGCCCCCTATTGGTCAGCCACACATCGCATCTGTTACTGTTCAGTCAGCACTCAGTGTCCATTTAGTGTTGATTGAAATAAAAGATGGAAAAAAACATACTGTGCACTGGCCCTCATGCTGGTTTGTTGTTTTCTTTGGTTACGTGCTACTGGCAGTGATAAAACAGAAAGGCAAACTTGTTTGCTGGGAATCTTTTTACACCCACATACGCACTGATGTGGTGTAACATAGATAACTAATTTGGTATAATATAACTAAGTCAGCACAGAATATGTGGAGCTGTGTAAGAGGTCAGATTGTGTGTGTGTGTTGAGCATGAAGGGTCTATACTGTAAATCACACCTACATACCTAAAGAGACAGCGGTGCTGTGTGTTGATACCCTCAAAGAGTGGGAGATAAAACGCACACAGGCACCCAAGATCACAAGCTGCCGCCAGCGCCAAGCCTGGCCGGCGCTGAACCGGCAACTCGATACCTCCTCCGGAGCCCTGCGGAGGGGGAGAGTGGGTGTGGGAGAGAGGCTTCCATAAAGTCTGGTCGGCCGTAACCTGAGCTCCCAGCAGACAGCCGCGGTGCCTCGCAGTCAGGCACGGAGAAGTGTGTGTGTGTGTGTGTGTGTGTGTTTTGAGATGGGGTCGGTGACATGCTGCCACACGCTTGTGATCGTGCCTATGTGCATGTGTACAAATACACACATCACTAAAACCTGTCTGTGATTATCCCCCAACTTTACATGTAAGCCTCTCTGACGTTCCTCACCACATTATGTTAATACATTGACTATTTTACAGTGACCCTTCCTCTCTCTGAAACTGATACAGATGATGAGCCGACAGGACCTTTGTCATTGAGTCACTGAGCTTTTCTGTCCTTCAGGCTTTCGGCTTTTGTCCAGCATCTCCTCCCTCTTCACCCTCAGTGAGCTTCCAGCGTGACCGCCATCCAAAACATCCAAGACGTCAGTGAGCAGAAAACCACCGTCAGCTGCCATATTGCTCGCTGTTGCTGCCAGACTGCTGCCCTTTACAGATGTGAGCGCAGTGTGTGTGTGGTTTGGGAGCAGATTTGAGGAGACGTGTGGTAGAAGGGGGGGTGATTGTGCTCGTCTCTGGGCTGGCAGAGGGACAGGAGCCCCTTGTGTGGCTGCAGTGGGTGAGGAGGTTAACTGAGCCACAGCAGAGCCAAGACGCTGCCTGGGATATTGACAGGTTGGAACCTGAGGGCTCCTGCAGGATAGGAACACACTGCCAGAGGCTTGGTTACCACCACCGCCTGCCTGCCTCAGAGGGAGGGAGGGGTAGAAGAAGAAGTGTGATGAAGGCAGGAGTAGGAGGGTAATTTGGAGATGGCGGGTTAAGACAAGAATCTGATTTCTTCCAAGAGGATCATGGATGACTGCAGAGTGATGGGCTTGGGGGATATTTTGCATTTAACATTATTATATTTAAAAAAAAATCAACTTTTTAATCATACTTTTTGTAAATCAATAACACATTAAGCTACAATTCTGAATTATTGTTGAGCCCCGGGGAGCTGTATATTGGAAGTTCCACCATCTTTGTGGTGCTGTGCTCAGTGAGGAGCCAAGTATATGGTCTGTATGGTTCAGGGTCATTTGCCATGGTAACGGTGGACCAGGTCAGAAGGTGATTGGCTTAGCTGAGGAGGGTGCTGGCGGCTGTTTGTTGATTCTCTGATAGGGGTGACCTACCCCTGACCTCCACACAAATCAATACTGCCTCCTTAAACTTTCATTTGTCCTCGTTTGCTCACACTCACCCCCAACTGGGAGCAATTAAAGAGCAGTTTGTCCAGTCAGAAACATGATTATAGCTCTATCTGAATTTTATTGTGTTTACTATATTGGTCAAACTATATTCTTATTTCTTATCTCAGTTGTATACATGCACTGTATGATCAGTAGATCTAGATAGGAAGGAAGCCGGCCTTCTGTGTTAGAGTAGGTGAATGAATTTCCAGTCACACTATCATTTCAAAGAATAATCTTCTGGCTGTGTTTATAGAGAATGTGTGTGGTATGGGGAGTCCCTCCAACGCAGGAAAGCCTTTGAGAAGCTCCTTCCTGTCTCTTTACCTCCTCTTCATTGCACTTTGGTTTCTTTCTCTCCTTTCACCCCCTCATTCTCACTTTCACTACCCGTAATCCCCGGCATAGCCTACGAGGTTCCTCTGCAGTGACTGTGTGGGCTCTTGTTTTTTTTTTTTTTTTCTTGGTACTTCTCATATAAAATTCTCCATTCTGGGGTCACCCTTTTCCACTCCCCCACACAGGGAATCACCTCACTGAAAGGCATTTTGGTTGATTTAGTGGGCAGTCACACTCAAACGTAACACTTCTCCACAGCGTCAGTGACATGCTGTGCTGTTAGTTCGCCTAAACTTGACAGATCAAAATACACTCTGTGGTTCAGGGAATCCTCATTATTATGTATCACAATGGAGCTGCAGTGCTTTAAACATTTAAAGCACTTAAAATGTTGTTAATCTGACTCTGAGAACAATCAAACTACATTACATTGTGAATGAACGTCTGCCTCTTATGGCCTGGGTGTGTGCCTTTAAGTTACAGTATATCGTCTCTTGAGAGTTTGGCTGTCATGGCGTTTGGAGGGCTGTGTCGTGGCCGTGGCTGCGTGGAGCAGCAGCAGCACAGGAAACGCGTCAAAGCGCTGAGAGCTAACTGGAACCAGATGTTTGAGGCTACCGGCCGGGGTATTCTCGCTGTGGAACAAGAGCGTCAGCGGAGGAAGTTCACTTCCCCCCTGACTGTCTTGTCTGTCTGTCTGTATCTCTGAATCTTTTGTTTCTGTGTTCATTTCTCTCTCTCTCTCTCTCTCTCCCTCCCAAAAGCCACTTGATGTATTAGTAGTTTGTGGAATGTCTAAAATGGCCACGATTCTTGAATGGCATGTGATATTCCTTTTAGAAAACCAAACTCTAGAAAATGATGGACAGCAGTCAAAAAATACAAATATTTTCAGGAGTCAGTTTGGGTCTGGGTTTGAACATAAATCTCATGCAACTTCACTGATGTAACTCTCTACTCTCTCTCGTTATACTGCCCTGCCTCGTAGTTGGAGATGGACTTGGCCTTCTTTCTATGCCTGCGAGCGTTGCCTGCCCTCCTCCGCTTCACTGCTCCCCGACTTTCTCTCACATCTACAGTAGACACACACACACACACACAGACATACACTTAGCTTATTCACTCATGCACAGCAATCGCACATGGCACGTGCGCACACATGATGACCCGTGCACTGCTGTAGTTGCATGACTCCAGCTGAGCCTCCGGTCTACCCGGGGCTGCTGAGATCTCGGTCTTACCCGAGTCACTTTGCCATTGGTGGATCCTCATAATAAAGGCCACAAGGCGACAGCAGCACAAGCCCACACAGTGTCCTGCAGTGGGGACGAGTGTTCTGTAATATTACCTTCCAATTGATAGAAACATTGCATTTGAAAGTACAGGAAACCTTAAATGCTCATGTGTGCAGTAAGATAAATACCTCATCTCGGTTTGGTCCGAGCTATTTGCTGCTTAGAGGTGAATAGGCACAGCCTGAAGGTCTCACATAGCTGTGGGTAAGAGCAGCTTTCAGCAGGCTGTTAGTCTTATCATCACACGCACACTCACACGCGCACGCTGTCCCCTTTGACCCCGGCCGTTTCCTGCCCCTGGCTGATCTATTGGCTGATGCCTGCCCTGTGACTGTAGAGGGGAAAAAAGAGGGGAAAGAAAGTGTGTGTGTGTGTGTGTGTGTGTGTATGTGTGCTTGTGGCTTGTCCCAGCAAATCGATATCCGTCTCGTATCCGTGAGCTGTGCCTGACCCCTGGCCGACCTTGCTCAGCATTGGCAGCAGGAGTTTTTTTTTTGTTGGCGTCTGAAAACGTGAGAGGCACATTGAGTTTTACCCCTTCGCTAATAAAGATGTGGGGCTGCTGAAGAAGTATGAAAAGTCCTGACTTAAAGGTGCCAGTCTGATGGGGTCAGAACAATGTATTGAAAAATGGTGGAATAAGAGGTGGGATTGATATTTTAGTTGTTCACAGTGCTGTATAGTAATATATTACAGAGTGTGGTGTGAGGTGATGATTATTAATAACGTATCTCTGTGGAGACAGCTGCTTTTGCACCTTTACCTCAAATGTTATGCTCTCACAAAAAGGCAGAAATGCAGAAAGAAGTTTTTACTTCATTTTATATGGATGACCTTGTTGTGCTCATGGCTGAGAATAGTTTGTGTGTGTGTGTGTGTACATGCACCTATATTGTGTATGTGTGGGACAAACACAGAACTTGGCTTGACGTTAGTTTGCTAGTTGGACTCAGTCTTGCGTGTTGTTGCTGTGTGCTGATAGAGGCTCCAGCTCCCAGGCTAAGCGGGGCTGCGGGTGCTATCCGCCGCCGGCACTAATTGAACCCTGCCGCTAAGGTAAGGGGGGGAGGAGGAGGAGGAGGAGGAGGCTGTCAGTGAGAGAGAGAGAGAGAAAAGAAGAAAAAAAAGAAGGAAGAAAAAAATAGCGTAGTGAGGGCGAAGCGCCCCTGGGGGGTTGGGTCCCTGCCTGCCTGCCTGCCTTTCCTTCTCCAGCTCCTCCCCCCCCCCCCCCCCTCCCCGTCTAAATAGCCGTGCCGGCGCTCCAGGGCTTCCTGCGCCTTATCTGCTGATAATTGGGCACTGGAGCTCCACAGCTCGCTTATGAAATATAGATTCCTGACGGAGGGGGAAGGATAGTGGGGGGGAGGAAGTAAGATGGTGGAGGGAGTGTGCAGGCAGAGAAAAGCCCCTGGTCCTATCACAAAGTGTGGAGCCTTGTGGCTGTGTTGCTCTGGCTCATTTAGCAAACACAGCCCCAATAGTTAGGGTGAAGGCCTCTGTGCTGAGCAGCCCACACTGTCACAGACAATTGAAAGACAATGCTTTGTTCCTATTGTTCGTTGCACCCACAGGGTTCAAAGAGCGATAAATTGCGGGGGTGAATGCTTGTTGTGTAGTTTGTTGCAGAGCATGTGCAATCTTCTAAACAATTTCAAACATGTTGTAGAGAAGCGGCCATATGTAACACAACGCTCAGTACAATGCTTCACGTGTTTACACACACCAACACTAGAAGCAGTTTGAATGGTGTAGCCTGTGTAGCTATGGTGCCATTCAAGTATGTCCTGATGAGGGTACGCTATTCCTCTGTGTATGAATGGGAGAGGATGTTATTTTCCTGTAGCAAGGTTGGGATGCTGTCTCTGCAGTCTCATGGGGACATAGAGACCAGATCCCACAAAGCAGAGGACTATAGCAATACTCGCTGCTGGGCGCCCAACACCATGTCCTTTTTATCAGCGCTGCATTTTCTTTTAGTTTTGAACAAGGTTGGTTAGTATTTTTTATTTAGCTGCCCCCATCACTGCAGTATTTATTTTATACAGTCATTTAATAACAAAAGAAATTAAAATAATGTTTGATACGTCTTTTCTCCATGCAGATCTTTCTCAAATTCATCTGAAACACACACACAAACACACATACTGGCAAGTCTGTGCATGTCCCAATTAGTTGGAGAGCAGTTGGGTTAATGAATGGTTACTACCTGCCTGGCTGTGGGTTGAGGTTAAAAAAAAAAAGGTACACAGGCTGGAAGGCAGACTTTATGCAGCTCTGTGGTTCGACAGTATAGCAGGCTACATACAACTGTAGAGGAAGTTTTCTGAGCTTCACGGGGGAATGTTGCTCACATTGTCTTCAGGCAGTCAGAAGAAAAACTCACAAAACAACAACACACTGCTGTGTGTATGTTGTATTATTTTTTTTAAACAATTCCACCTTCCACATTTGAATTGTAGCCACAAGTCAGAGAACTTATATGTTGAGTAACAACTCTATCATCACATTGACCAAACCTCAAACACAATAACTCACCTGCTTGTTTTACTCCCTGACCGCCTTTATTTACGGGGCACAAATACCAGCCCGGCTGGTTATACATTGATCTTGGCACGGACATGCCAGGCTCCTCGTTTCATTTTCCTTGGACCACTGGGGTCCTATTGGTCAATAGCAAATGTGACTCCCTGCACTATGGGCTAGACAAATTCATTTCAATTACAATTAGCATGGAGGCCCAGCGGCTGATTTATAGTCTTGTTTTCCTTCCCGTGCGCTCCCCTGCGCATTAATCACCCCCTCACCGGTCCATGTGATCCTCACTTCATCTACCTGCCAAGGCAGCCGGCGTACTGTGCATTCCGGGATCCCTTCCTCTCCTTCTCTTGATCTCCTGTCCTCCTTTCCTCTGACTGCAGGGGAACAGTGGGTGTCCTTTACCTCACACCTGACACAGACCAGGGAGCTGTGCCGCACTTATCTCAGAGTTTAGACGTCTGATTGGTGGTTATTTATTGTGACCAGATGTTCTCAGGAAAACTTTTCCTCAGAAATTTTTACACATTTTTTTCCCCATTCTGATCTTAAGAAAGCAGAATTTTGAGTTCACATTAAACACTATCATTCTGCCTACAGGGTGCATTTATATTTATGTGCTGAAAGACAAAATGTTTTTATGTCTTCAGTGGAAAATACTAACGGGTATTTTCATCCTGACATTTGGTCACCATCAGGCCTCTTTTGGATTGTCTGGAAACTGTTTGGGATGGAGCAATGTCTGTCAGTGCTTCTGTGCTGTGATGGTGACTGAGTCATTCGGGGTCAGACGTTTCCACTGGGATACCATTCCCCGGTGGCCGTGCTCAGTTTTGTTTATACCTCACTGTGGGTCCACAGCTCTGTGAATCTGGCACTAACTTCCAATCGTTGTCCCCTGCTCTGCTGCTTCACCCATTGACGTACCTCAAAGACTTGGCATGTGTTTGTGTGGGCCTGGTTGGGGGCGATGGAAGTGACCAAGGCACTGGATTCAGAGCGCCAATAAAAACAGAAGACCATGTGCTGTTCAGGGCAGACTAAACATCTGCTCGGGCAACATCCTGACTGCAGCTCCTCTGATGTGAGGGTGGAGTTGTATTTACATGTACCTGTTTAAAAATGGCTCCATTTTTTTAAAACGGAATTCTTAGTATAACATTTAGTTTTTTAGTTTTATTGTTTGGCCTGTTTTTGCTCATTAGCATCAGTATAGCATTTGATTTTTTTTCCATTTTTGTCATATTTAATATATTAATTTGTGACAAAAACGTGCTTTATAAAATCGGTGACCTTTGACCTTGGACGTTTTTGTACTGAAGGCAATTTGAGATATTGATCTCGAATGTGAGGTCATAGTGACCTTGACCTGTGACCAAAATATAATAAATCATCCAATTTTGAAGACATCCTGTTCACATGTCACCATTTTGTTTACAAGGACCGGATGGACGACACATGACTGTGAAAGGCTTCTGTGGTCACAGGGTGTTGTTATGTGACTTGTGTGTACTTTGCACCAAAGACAGTGAACACTTCTGTTCAATGTAAAGACAAGTTTTTGGCTGCGAATGAGAGAGTTTTCTGTTACATAAAAATAACAGCTTTCAGAATTGACCGTGGCTTCCAGCAAAACCATCTGTCCATTTATTGGTCAGCACATTGCAACATGAAACTTTTCAACAACACATTAAATATGAGTGTTTGTAGCCAACTTAAGTGATATTTAAGTTTTTCATTTAGATAAGAATCTTCTGAAATATTCGTTTTAAAGATTTATGTCATGCACACATTGAGTTTGTCCCATTCAGTCACTTTAAAGTTGTGGTGAGTGCACACATTATTATTAGTAGAAATTACAGAATAATGTGTAATTATAGAACTACAGAGTTCTTTCATAATGGTTTGTGTTGGTGTTTTAAAAGGCTTGGTTGCAGCGTCAGCGGTGCAGTTAAGTTGCATCAGCTTGTTCAAGGTTATTTTCTCTCCATTCAGGTTGCATGCAATTTGACATAATATGCCTCCAGCTGTACATAGTATATCTTTGTCATATGACCTTAGCAGCCTCTCTTGTTTAACCCTTGGTGCAGAGTGAAGAGCGTCTCTCTCTTCCACACAGGAAGTTAGGTTTCCCTCGTCTACAAACAATACAGGACACGTTAGGGCGGACAGAGAAGAGAGGGTGATGGTGCTCAAACAACACAGGAAGCTGTTCAATAAGCAGAGGTGATATTTAGACAGACAGGAAACGCATATTACTTCTCCTTTTTTTGAAGTATTTATGAGGATCTTCCTTAATGCTGAACTGTATTCTCGCAGAGTTCATTGTGAGCCCAGGTAGAACTCATTTCACCAACTGAAACTTTAAGGTTTTTATATTTTGAGAAGAAACTGACTCAGTGAGCACAGAGGATTTTCAGGAGCATACGGGTCAAAATGGGCAGAGCAACTCTCATGTTTCCCTGATCCGATCTTATTTTCTTCCATAGTACAAATATATCACTTTAAAGCTGTTTGTATCTTTTGCTCATACAATGTCTTTCATACAAATGACCATTCAATCAATCACTTTTTTTTTTATCTTTCTCTTTTTGTTGATTTAACTCAGCGTTGGCCACAAAATGTTGCCTTCTCTGCTTCTCACCCACACGGTCTTTCACAAACACATGAACACGTAGACAACTATTAGACACACACACACACACACACACACACACACAGAATAAGCTACCCTGAGAGGGAGTGCTGTATTGGGTTTACTTCAGGAAGCGCAGCTCCTCCAAAGCTCTGGTCAGATGAAAGGCGAAGAGCTGTATCGATCGGCCCCAAGCAGGGGGTGGTGGAGAGAGCGTTGTGTGTGTGTTCTGGTCTGGGTTGGTGGGGTGGGGGGGGAAGCTGTGTGTCTGCCTGATGCAGGGCTGCCAGCCAGGCGAGGAGCTAAAGGCCAGAAGGGTACAGGGAGCGGTGGGAGGGGAGGGGGGCATTGAGTTGTCGCAGTGGCCCTGTGGCTTCTCCGTAACCCCCTGGCCCCTCAGTGGAGAATGTACAGCACGTACACACACGCAAACACGCATTCATGCACACACAATGCCAGCACCAGCCTGCTGTTGTTGATGAGAGCTGTCAGAGAGTGAAGCAACATGGCGATGAACAGGCAGACAACCAAAAGCAGTTTTTCAAGCGTCCTGTATTTGTTATTATGATGCTTATTCAGGCAGTAATTTGGTCTGCAGAATGTACATGTAGATATGTTTTATCATGTGTTACATTACTGTTAAAACTCAGGATAAAAAGATATTATATAGTTGTTACGTCATAATTTTAAATCATGTAAGATGAGCTGCTGCTGCTCTTGTCTCATTGCTCCTTCCCGAAGCAACCCTTGTCAAACAAACCACACTGTCTGGAGGCTTTTTAGAGTTTGACCTGCAAACACGTAACTTTGCGTTTTGTGATAGATGAATAATTAGCTGTGGCATGTAGAAATTCTCTTTCAGTGTCTTATGAGATTCATTTGAGCCAGTACAGGACCATATGTGGACTTGTAGCCGACCCTCTGTGCTTTGTGCCCCGGGGGAGAGATCGGCCAGGGCGGCTCGCTAATTGAAATGTGTTGGCGACTCATTGACGTCTCGGCTCCAGTTTCAGGGCTATTTCGAACCGCAGTGCTGATTGCTGGTTTCACATCACACAGGGAAAAAAATCAATAGAAGCTGGGAGAGCTGGAGGTTTATTCTTTGCGAGCAGACATTAATGCTTTGCAGAGGAGGGTTTGATATTTATCATTTGTCATTTTGTCTCTGCAGATCAACCTGAACTGTAGGATACGTCTAAATTGCTGAGAGTCATGTTAGGAGTTTCCACAAAATGATGCCGTTTGAGTGTTCACAGAGATGACCAGGCCAAGTCACTATTTGACTTTCCCTGAAAACTTTTCTTTGTGTATTTTTTTATGCATGTTTACAGCTGAGAGAAAACCTCTTGACCTCTAGTAAGCACCAAAGGCTCCTTGTTATGGAAAAATGGCTCCAGTGACTTAAAAGAACTTCACAATTCAGAGGGCTGAATCTCTTGCAGTCCTCCAAAGGAATCAACGTGCTTATAAGCGGTTTTTCTTTGTTTTATTTTGTGCTTCATTGGGCAGCAGATTGTTGTTTTTGATATTTGAAATGAAAGGAATAGTTTTCCTACTAAAAATAAAAATAACTGTCCAATTTAAAACAAAAGAGGACACATATAAGAATCCATTCAAATATCAACAGTTATGCATCCGTGAATTTCTGCCAATAACGCTGGCCGTTGTTTTGATCTTTTGTTGGGTGCCAGGAGCCTAATTTGGTATTAAATTATGGTCATATATGGCAGTGCCCATATCAATGAGTTCTGTTCTTATTGCATTGTTTGAAATCACCAAGTCGGATCTCTTGAAGGCTAATGTAGCCTACTATCTGGGCTTTGGCTGCTGGCGCTGCTACCCTTCAAACACAGAGTGAGCCCTTTGAAAAATGGATTGCGGAAGAGATAAGAAATAATTTATGTTCCTATCACTGCCTCGCACAAATATGGTGGGGAATACTGTGCCAATAACTCCCACAAACTCAGAGAGGCACGCTATCTTTTACTGCACAAATTATTAACGGCGCTTGGGAGGAAGCGGAGACGCTGTGCATTTTTTGTTAGATAGACCTGGCTCGTTGCTCGTCGAAGCTTGGAGTTCACCACAGAGCTTTATTATCAAAGATAAGGCCTCCTAAACTGCAAAATGGCTTTAAATACAGAGCTGAAAACAACAATGGTGTTGAATTTTTAATTTTATAATTTCCAGCTCCATCGTAATATGAGTCAAAGTTTCATTTAGACCAAATGAAAAGGAGAGGCGGTGAAATCATTATTTCTCCTTTGTGTGTGTGTGTGTGCTCTGCCCATGTGCTGTGTGTTTGTGTGTGAACAGGGAATAGGAGGAGGAGGAGGAGGAGGAGGGGGAGGAGGTCCAAAGGGGAGTGTTGAGGGAGGATACTCAGGGTCGGGTGTCCGCTCGCCTCTGTCGGCTGGCGTTGACAGCTACAGACGCTGGTCTAAAATGAGAATCCTCTTGGGCCGCCTGCCTGCCCATCCAGCAAGAAAATAAATCCCATGTGGAAGAGCCGCTGTGTGGGATCACAGACAGCCGCCTGACCCCCCAGATCCACTGGGGGAGGCCAAGGGCGCCGGCACGACAGCATACCCCCCCCCCCCCTTCCCCTAACCGTCCCCCCTCCCCTCTGGTTTAATGTTACTCTGCCTGCTTGCCAACTCTGTGATTCTGGAGTTACAGGACTGTATTGGTCCTACACTAGTTCAGTTTGAAAACTTATTTTGGGATAGTTTTTGGATGGGTGTTGGGGTGCAGATTTAGCCTAAGGCCTAGGTTATACCTCAAAAATAGCAGGGTCTGTCAGTGCTCACAGGGCCATACACTGTTAAAATGTTTCCAAGCCTGAAATGAAGAGGAAGCTTGACTTTAGCAGTATTGAAGAAGGGGGGGGGGGGTGGGGGGGGTTCGGTTTGTTTGCTGCTGTTCAGAGACTGCGCACAGGCCAAACCACTGCTTGGTGAGCAATTAGAAACACATACTGAGAATATTTTTGAAAATATGATGCACTGTTTAGCTCTACCAGCAGATGGCTGGCATCGAAATGCCAAATTTAGTGCTTTCCAAAGACTCTTGTCAAGAATTCAACACTTTGATCCATATTTTTCCCCTCTGTATTATGCGTGATATTTCTCCATGTCTGCTAACTCGGTACACTGAAGGCACTGTATCCCCCGAAACGCTTTCAGATATTAAATTCCACAAATTCTTGGAAAACTTAGGAGAGCTGAACTCCCTCTTCAACCCCTCTTGAGAAGTTTCATGTCGAGCTAAAATAAAAATGAGTCAGCAAAGGTAGCAGGGAGCCAATTAAGAACTATAATAGATCATTAATAATTAAGTATGTGTTGTTTTGACCTGTAATATAAGTGATTTAGACGTGTGCATGGTCTATTCAAGAACGGCAGCGTCATTATTACCCTTTGAAGCACATGGGGTGAGTGGACTTGGTGCCTCTGGACCCGGCTTCAGACTCAAACTATAGAGCTAAAATTCTTTTAGGCCTCTTCTGTGTGATAGAAATCAAATTAAGCAGGTTACATTTGTAAGTGCATCCCTTTGCATTTTGCAGCTCTGTCCAGAAACAATGTGAGCAGCATGTTAATCAACCAGCAGCCATTAATTCAACCAGCACAGGATTTGCAATGTCTGTAGTAGAAACCCACTGGCACAAGGACGGAGTGGCAGGAGTGTGACAGGTGAATTTTTGAAGCTCACTCTTTTCCCCACCAATGCAGAAGCCTGCAGGTGGTGTCAGAGTTGAGCAGCAGGTCAGCTGTGATTTGGCTCAATTTACTCTACTAAAGCAGTTTATTAAGCAGCCTTTAAAAACATATTTTGTTTTCATTTCCACTTTGGTCAAACAAACTTAAGTTGCTGTCTTTAACTCATAATCTGTCATATTTCTATGGTGAAATTGGACAGAGCAGAAGCTTTCAAAAGAAATTCAGACTTTGCTTTAAATAGTTAATTACTCTGGCCGTGTCTCCGGCGGTGTCTGGATGTGGGTGGGGGAGACGGAGACGCTTCTGTCTGTCTTCCTCTCCTTTTTTCCAGTAGGGGCAGGCCTATATATTTTGCAGCTCATGTCTGAAAGGCTGGCTCCAAGCACTAGGGGTGGGCTCTCGCTCTCTGATGGTTTTCCAGTGAGTATTTGTCAGGTCAGACTGTGCACCGCCCGGCGGTCTCCGCTCCTCTCCCCGGGTTATTTATTACCTCTCTCCCCCGCCGGCAACGCTGCGGCTCCGGGGCCGCTGCCAACAACGGCGCAGAGGCGGGGGCCCTGTTAGGGGGGTTCCTGACAGACGATAAGAGGAAGGATTAATAAAATGCCTTTTGAAGGTGGACAAAAGTTTTGCTTCATTACATGAATTTAACCAGATTTTTGTGTCTGTTGTGAGTTTCTGTATTAAGTTAATCATCATTTCATAAACACAGGTATGAACTTGCCAATAAGTAATTGACAGAAGTGGCATACGTGTAATTTAACCTGTGTAGGAACAGGCCATTACTGCCAAGATTTATGAGGAGTTGCGCTTTGTGCACTTTTGTTCTCAGCAGGTCCTGAAAATCAAAAGTAGTTTTTGTCACCAGATTAATCACAGAGAGAGAAGCTAGAAGAGGAGGACATGCTGATGTCTCTGCTGGTAGTTTGCATTTAGAAGATAACGGTTCAGTGATGTATCATAGCTGCAGTGGAGACAGGAAGTGACTGAAGAAGAAGAAGTTTGCGACAAAAAATATAATCTATCCAACACTAGTCTATTGACACAGCAGAGTTTTTAAATTAAAATAGTGTTAGGATTTCCTCTTTCATTGTAAATTTGTGGGGTGTCAGAGAAAGTGTGGGTTTTTCTGCGGTACAAGACTCCTCTGCACTGTAGAAGTAAGAAAAGGTTAAATGAGCTGGAGAGGTTAATCAAGGTTTCCCCGCTGTGTAACCCAAAAAGCTGATGGAAAATAATACTCATTCAACAACAGACCGGTTTTTGAAAATAGTGTCATCACTGTATAATTTCTGGGGAACCCCTTCATGATGAGCCACCAACAATGAGTCATGATGGGGAGTGGGTGCTGGCTCAGGTGTCCCCTTTATGACTACTTTCATCAGGGCTCTCCCAGTGGCGTAACATGCAGCGCCAACGCGCTTACCGAGGTTTCCATCGAGACATTTCGATTTGGTGAAGGCTGGTTTGATACAGAGAGATCCTCATCTGAAGTGCAGCGTTCCACTTCCTTGTAAACACACGGCATAAATGTCAGCAGTTCATGATTTGTGTCGATGCTACTGTTCGACATGTAGGATGTGACTGTTTAGTTGAACAAAAAGTCACCGATGCAGCTGTCAGGTCACATTTTTTTTAATTAAAACCTGTAAAATATGTCCCATCTCTTTCTAATCCACACTGATTCCTCTCAGACATCACAGCGTCTCACATCCAAAAGGAAAAATGCCAATCTAAAGTCCATCATCGTTTTCTGGCGAGTATTTTTGTACATGTCTGCTGTGTGTTTGTCTGTCTGGGCCTGGCTCGAGACACCAGTTCTGGCTAGGTTGTGGACTCTGGCCTTCCCCTGCACCGCTTCCGCCTGTGGTGTGGCATGCCTCCTTCCTGAGCGTGTCAGAGGCAGTTTACCCTGATTTATAAGCCCTCGACACACCGTGCTTTGGACCCCACCTCTGCTGCTGGAATTGCTATTCCATGTGTCGGCGGTGGATCCACCTGGGTGGTTCTCCACTGATGGGGGTCAGATGTGGTCCTGCTCGCTCAGGGGAACCTTCCCTGAGCGAGTGCTTTTAGAAAACTTAGCTCCAGTTTAAGCAGCATTATTGGCCCAAACTCCTTTTTGTATCTATTTATGCTTTAGGTTTAGTAGTATAGGGTAAAATCTTTTGCACTTGGTTAACAGGTTTGGAGCTGCACTTCCTGAGAAAACACCATCCCCTAACTGCATTAGAAATGGCAGCTCTGTGATGTTTAAAGGTGTTTAACACTGGCTGCTCAGTGGATCACAACCGCAGCCGGGGAGCAGGTCTGTGGGGCAGGAGAGGGCAGGATGGTGTCACTGTAGGTGAAGTTTAACAAAGAGACGGTTAGATTTAGACACACACACAGAACATAACACAGCCAGTGTGTGGAGCTGCGGCCATCTGTTTGTATGACTTAAAGCAGTGACATTAGAAAAAGAAAAAAACTTATAAGATAAAATAAGGTGAGACAGGTTTATATTTGAAACAACAAAACAAAATATGAATATGGATTCTGATGATTTATTTGAGTAGGTGGCTGCAGCTCACTTCCTCATTCACACTGATGGTGGTTCCTGAAGCGCCGTCCCTCGCAGTCCCCCCTTGCACTGTGTGACTCGCCTACAGCCTCCGCTGTTTAAATGGGCCAAGTTGAGAAGCGGCGGAGAGTGCAAATCTTGTTTGGTCTGGGTCTGTGAACTTCAGCGTGACTTCAGCGACATACACACGGGTTACAAAACAACAACTCGATCTATACTTAAAACTGCATAAATGTTGCGCAGATACTGAAGAATATTGAGGCTCATATTTTTGCCTTGTTTCTGATTAATGACACGTTACGCAGGATAATTCTGTTTTTTGTTTTTTAGTTTCATTTTGAACATCTTAACGTTGATGAAGCTGCGTCTTGGCCACATGAGCTGCTTCAACTCCCCATAACAAAAAACGACTTATTGTATTTTTTTTTTTTTTTTTTGAAGATTGCAGAGTTGAAAATTCAAAATTCATTAAAAGGAAAGCCTGTGGTGATTTGGCGTGTAGCTGCTACTGGTAATGATCACGGCATAGATAACATAATGTGAGGGGCGCAGGACTGCCCAGCATGTCAGGTATTAACAGAGCGAGTGTGATTAAATGTGGGAGGTAGGAGCTGTGAGGCTGGCGGAGAGCGCTGCTGCCGCTGCGAGCTGGAAACTACTGAATGGGAATCTATCCGGCAACTTCATCAGACCGCTGTCTCACGGCGACACGGGGACTCTGCGTAAAACCAAGCGGCGCGTCTCCAACTCACCCCAACTCACAGGCGAAGAGGACGCACAAGTTGGAACGGGGGAGCAGCTTTTTCCTTGTTACCGGCGCTCGACTCTTACTAACATGCCTGCCATCAAAAAGGAGAGGCTGGATGGAGACGACATGGCATTGACTGCTTTCAACCAGTCCGAATACCTGGCCCCTTTAAATGCCACCGCGATCCCCGTGGTGACCCCGCATCCGCCGCCCTACGACCACATTTTCGCCCATCACCGCGCGTACTTGGGGCTCCACGACTCGGCGCTGCATCACCAACACCTCCACCATCACACGGACGACTTAATGCTGGAGAGATTCTCTTCCATCCCCGACTTTCAGCCTTTTTTCGACAACGGGGAACCGTGCATCGAGGTGGAGTGCGGGGAAAACAAGGCTTTGCTTTACATCAATAAACTGTGTCAGGGTAGTAAGGGACCCTCAATTAAATACAGGGGCGAGTGGCTCACCCCCAATGAGTTCCAGTTTGTCAGTGGACGAGAGACTGCCAAAGACTGGAAACGGAGTATAAGACACAAAGGTAAGAAGAATCATCTCTTCATACACAGTTCATGGACAGAAGAAGGACACTTTGGTGCTTATTAAAAAAAAGCTTTATAGACGCCACTTATATGATACAACTTGGGTCTCGTGGTTGGCTGCTAAGTTTTGGAGTGAAAGGGTTACAGCAGTCAGTGCGTAAGGAGACAGATGAGAAAAGGCGCAAATCCTCCACATACCCTGCGAGCATTTGACACAGTTTGGGCTGCGATCATACACCAAGCCGGGTAATCTGGAGTTGGCTGCACTGGACTGAGGTGAAAAGTTAGTCATAGATAATTCTGTGTGTGGCAGTTCCGTTTTTAAACATTACGGGATGAAATGTCCCCTTCAACAACTGCTGCTGCTGCTGCTGCACTTGTGCATGGGTGTTTATCTGCATGTTAGAATGGAGGATTTTAGAAAATAAACCTCTTGTTTGGCCTCTTAACATCACAGTCAGTGTTTGATGAGATTATTTTGCGATTTGTTCGTGTTTGTTTGGTAAATATTTTAGAATCTGTCGGCTCTGGAGACACGTTTTGGACGCGTTTCTTATCGGACCAACCAACACTGATGGCTATTTTTTTTATGATGACATTTATAGCAGTGTATTTTTATACAATAATTACGCGCGTGCCCAAATCTACACACACACACACACACACACACACACACACACACACACACACACACACACACACACACACACACACACACACACACACACACACACACACAC
>JAVQJX010184035.1:0-13803 GCA_036025115.1 Ambassis agassizii
AAAAATAAATACCATCAAAGAAACCAAGTGGCAAAAAGGATTTGTACAATTATATGCACAATGGGATGAAGATCTGTGTATCTACAGTGTGCACATGAGAAGTATGAATATGATACTATGAATTAATCATGTGAATAATCATAATTGTAAGGTGGATTGTTTCCCGTTTTTCCTTCTCCATTATGCCTCATAAACACGTGATGTTCCAAACGTGATGTTTACAACCACAGTCACGCATCATATCTTGTTTTGCTTCTTTTTTGATTGTTACCTGAACAATAAACGAATGAATGAATATCCTGTAATGAATCTGCAATTTACAGATGTGCCGGGAAAAAACAGGAGAGTCTGATGACGCGCTGATTGTCTTCTGTCATATTTTGAAGGTGTGTCCCGTGAGCCAATGACGCTGGCGCATGCACATGCGTCATTTGGAGAAGGAGGAGGAGGAGGAAGAGGAGGAGGAGGAGGAGCGGCGGTGTGTCCGGGCCTATAATAAACCCGGCGTCTGCGCCCCTCACTCAAGCACAAGTGAGAAGGACGGCAGACTCCGAGAGGACACCAAAGACGAAGAAGAAACTTTACAGAAGAATATATTTTTACACTTTTTATTATATTTCAAACAGCTGGTTTTTGAATCGACGGTTTGATCTTTTGGAGCTTTAAGTCATTTTTTTTTTTTGGTTGTTTTAATTTTTCCTTTTTCTTCTTTATAAACTTTAACTTAACTTTCCGAGATGTTTCCAGAGGCAAACAGCGGGTGAGTGCACTTCACACACAGCCTGTACTTTCAGCATTTCCTCTTTCACACGTGGCTCCTTCATGGTGCGCAAAAAATATTCAGGAATGTTTGGCCTGGGTCCTAAAATTAAAAAAAATGTGTGCGCAGGCGCACTGTACCCTCCATATGCGTTCCTTACAATGATTTATTACATCAGATTTTGATCAGACTGATTAGAGGACTCTCATGTGAGACACTGTAACATGATAGTTATCATGAGGAGGAGACAACTCTAATGTTAGTGCTCATCTATTAGACACATTATATGATGGTAGTTACATCTCTAACCTCTTCCCTAAATGTCATCCAGCTACAGCTATGAGGACTGCAAGGCCACTGCTGATTGGCTGTTGGCCCAGACAGACATCCGCCCTGCTGTGGGCATCGTGTGCGGCTCAGGTCTCGGAGGTCTGGCTGACATGTTAAAGGACCAGGTGGCCTTCAACTACAAGGACATCCCCAACTTCCCACAGAGCACCGGTGAGAAAACACACACACACACACATCAGAAGCTGCCTTTTTTTTATTTACCAGATTTACTGACTGTTTGTTTTAACCCTTACAGTTCATGGACATGCAGGGCGGCTGGTGTTCGGGACTTTAAAGGGAAGACCGTGCGTTTGCATGCAGGGACGCTTTCACCTGTACGAAGGCTATCCGATCCAGAAGGTGTGTTTGTGTGTCAGCTGGTTAGCATGTTTACTAATATCTGCAGCATGTGCTGAAAGAATTGTAAACAGTAGAGTCGCCCTCTACTGAACAAACTATGCAATGACACCATAGATAAATTAGCCCAAGCATCCTTTAATGAAGTAATTTTATAGAATTTTTTAAAAATCGACTTATTTAAGTGTCTGCTCACCATTTGATTCCAGATTACGTTGCCCATGAGAATCTTCAAGCTGCTCGGTGTGGAGACGGTCATGCTGACCAATGCAGCTGGAGGCCTTAACCAGGACTTCAAAGTGGGAGACATCATGATCATCAAAGACCACCTCAACATGCCCGGCTTCGCTGGCAACAATCCTCTATCTGGACCCAATGATGAGAGGTTAAAAAAAAAAATACTTTAAAGGAGAGTTTCCTCCACAAAGACGTAGAAATAACTTTGTCACCTCCACCCTCTGACCTTCTGGCAGGTTCGGCGTGCGTTTCCCCTGCATGTCTGATGCTTATGACAGAGAGCTGCAGCAGCTGGCCATGGACGTCGGACAGGAGCTCGGCTACGGAGACTTCCTGAAAGAGGGCGTCTACTGCGTGCTGGGCGGGCCGTCGTTTGAGACGATTGCTGAGTGTCGTATGCTGCACAAACTGGGCGCTGATGCTGTTGGTGAGTAGCTTGAACAGGCTAGCTTGTATGTTTCCAAACAGTTTCCACACATTAAGTCAGAAGTCTGCTGTAAACTGACTGATCTGATTAGCAAGCTAGCCACTATGCTATGCTAACAAGCTAATTATCACTAGCAATTATTATAAGTATGGCGCTAGCTAAGTGGACGTTTGACCAACATATGCTAAACTAGAACTTACTTAATTATTGCAGCTAGTATTTTAGCTAACTAGCTAGCAGTAAACTTCAAGCTAATTGCAGTAGGTATGGTTAACAGGCTAACAGTTCGGCCTGCAATCACCTAGCAATTAAGCTAAACAGGTAGTCAAGTTCATTGAAACTTCAGATACTTTGAGCTAATCATTTTAGCTTTAGCAGCTAACAGGCTGATGTGCAGTTACCTAGCAATCGAGCTAATTGAAAAATCTCATATTTACATTTAGTCTTCTTTGTCCCTGCAGGTATGAGCACAGTCCACGAGGTGATCGTCGCCCGTCACTGCGGCATGCGCGTCTTCGCCCTCTCGCTGATCACCAACCAGGCGGTGATGGACTACGACAGCGAAGAGAAGGCCAACCACGAGGAAGTCCTGCAGATCGGGAAGCACCGAGCGGAGCAGCTGGAGCAGCTGGTTTCCACCATGGTGACCCGGATCGAGCACAACAACAACTACGCTTAAAAAAAGACGCCATGTTGTTCTCAAGGACATTTTATGAAAATCCTGCTTATCATGAGGCCAACAGATGAGCTGATGTTTTTTATCTGTGCCACATACATTCCTCCAAAAGTCTTGTTTGTTTTGTAGCCAAGTTGTGTTCGTTCTAACTTAAAAATGATCAGCTTGTACAAATGTCTTCAATTTAACTTAACAATGAGCACAAATCTGCTGTAAAGATCATATTAGAATATTGTTGAAACGTGTACATTGAGGTTGTTATGCTGTTTGTTTTTTTTTAATATGACTCTTATTACTAAATATACTATTTATTACTTTATTAAGGTTGTTTGTGTGGTTTCTCTCATTAATCAATATTCAGACAATATTGATGAAAAATCTCCCCATGTTTATTTCCATAGTATATGTTTAAGTTTTACACTAACGTGATGAATGAACCCAGAATGTCACAACTGTAAACATTACACAGCGTTACATAAGCATTACTCTGCACAAACTGAAGAATATCCCCGTATAAAGCTGAAGGTGGCTCTTCCACTTACAAAAGATCCAATTGACCCCATTGATTAATTAGCAGGAGAAAAAAAACATCAAAAGTGACGAAGTTTGGAATATAATTCAGTTTAGTAATATAAAGTTTCCCTGGTACAATATCACACCGCATGCACACAACATATCCATCTGTCTTGCATAATTGTTAACCTTCACCTAAAATATATATTTGACATCGTGTTCCCTTTGAAAGGCAAAGTTAACAAAAAAAAAAAAGGCTGACGCATCCAATCCAAAAAAATATCCAGTTCCAGGCATTACGTAAACGTTTTTTTTGTCCTCTTAAAACAGTCTGTAAAAGTGTCATGCATAATAACAATGATGATAAAGCTAACTAGGAGTTTATAGAGCACATTCTGTATGATACAGCATGCTGCCATTAAAACGTTTGGCAAAGGATGTAAACAGACGATGTCAGGGCAGCAGTGTGGCTACAAACATCAGGAACATTCACATAATACTGAATGTTGTGAAGAAGCCAGACAGCATGGAGACTGAAAGATTGTCCACTAACATTAAGGGACCGATTTCAGTAAAATATGCAGAAAAAAAAAACATCATTTAATGATAGATAAATTCTGCTATGAGCTAACTGAATTAGCATTTATTAGCAGACTGTCATGGTCACATCTGGTAGTTGATTTTTGGCTTGTCTGGGTGTTTAGCACGAAGAACATTCAGATATGAATGATGATGGCAATTTTTTAGAGCTTCTACAGAGACTTGAGATGCTGCACAATGAAGTCCTGCACGTCACCTCTAAATGTAAATTAGACATATGTGACATAAAGTCATGTGCATCACAGACTTTGTGGAATTTGGATCAAAAACAGCTCCATGTGGGCCGACCGTCACAGTGGTAGGCAGAGAGACACTTGCTGGTTGAAGAGGCAGAATAAAGAACACAATTTAACGTACTAGCTAGTTAGCTATTCTAATAGAGCAAAAAACGTTTTGGGTTTTTTTGGCAGCTTTTGTGCTTAATGAAGTGTTACTTACACTTTTCATCTAGACAACAAGAAAAAAGAGCTAGTTGCAGGTTAGCAAGGCTAAAAAAACATGTATAGCTACATGTTGTTACATTAGATTAAAACTAATTTGGCCACCCAATGACATATAACCAGCAATTTTGTGTGAAAGAAAAGTGAGCTGCTGAAACATAGAGGAGTAGTTTTCCACTACAGGCACAGCAAAGATGAATTTACAGGATTTTCTTTTTGTAGCACCAGCAGTGAGCAGCATGGAGGACAAGAGGAGGAAAGGCACTTCTGATTCAGCAGATACTGGGCCTGGATGCAGTGCAACAGTTACAGCGGAGTCCACTCACTTTTAGGCAAACATGGTCAGTGTGATCCACTGTGGAGGACACAGAGCAGGAGTTCAGAAAAGGCTAATTACTGATGAATTATTAGCATAAAGAAACAGTTTGTACCTGGAAGAAGTTTAGAGATATGACGCCATCTGCGTCTGTGTCCATCGTCTTAAAGGTTTCTACACAGACAGAGACAATCAATCAATTCAGGTTTTCAGTTTGGTGAGGTCATTATCTCAGGAGGGGCCTCTGATTATGTGACTCACTGAACATTGTCTCCAGTCTGACCAGACAGGTGACAAAGTTGTCAAAGTCGACAGCCATGTCGTCCTCCGTGTATCGCAGGATGATCAGCTGGAACAGGTGGTTGGTCAGCTTGAAGCCTAAAGAAGGGCAGACTTTAAAACACTGTCCAAAAATAATAAATCATAGGAGGCCGAGGATGATTTGTTTCCGAACCTGCAGATTCAAGAGCCATCCTCATCTCATAGGAGCTCATGGTGCCTGATTTGTCCAGGTCAAACTGCCTGAATATAGTCTGAAACAGAAAATATTTTAAAATAAATGAAGAGAGACAAAATGGAAAGCAGTCAAGAAATCTGTGTGCGTTGGCCTGATGTCAAAATAAACAAGGGTCTGACGCAAGTGGCTACGATCAATAATAATATTAAACCCACCAGGTATCGTTTAATCTTTTCCCAGAGGACATGGAACTCTGTCAGGCCCAGTTTTCCACTGCCATCAGTCTGATCAGAGAAGGTAAGGAACACTCAACCTTTTTGGTTGTTTTCTTTCAGCTGTTTCTTCCATAAGAGCTCAGAAATGTAGCCCGTTTTAGTGTCTGTAGCTTTAAATGAAACACTTGAGGGCGGGGCTTGCCCCCTTATGACATCACAAGGAGCTTATTCAGAGGAGATTTCATATGTTATTGTGTCTGTGAAGCTAAATCAAACTCTGTGATTATTTCCTGTGTCACAGTTAACAAAATAAAAGCACGATTTAAAGGATACGTCCATGAGGTTAATCATGCTGCGACATGATTCGTTTGTGAAGCCGTCTGTCTTCAGGTCTTTATCTGTTAACATGAAGACAGAAAGAAACAGATTTAGTTGTCTAAAGCCTCATTTGTACTTCTCTGTTGCGTCAACGCTTGACCTGAGACCACACAACAAAATACACTCTGTCTTGGTCCTTATTGTTCACTGAAACAGGTGAGTTCCCCTGTATACTGACGTTTGCTGATGATCCTGTTCAGGATGGTTTGCAGCTCTGTGACGCTGATCTCCATGTCCTGTGGACACAAAAACACATCAGTTAGACACCAAATGACAGTGTGGAGGTGACAGACCAGGGTCAGAGTGAACCTACCGGTCCTGCCAGCTGTCTGAAGAGACTCTTGAAGCCGGCGTCGATCTGGCTTTCAGCTAGTTTAGTCTGAAACAGAAACATTTGGTCACAAAATAAGAGCGGTCAGGTTTTGTTGGCGCCTTGTTCCTCTCACCTCTGGTGGGATCTCTGCTGTGACGTCATCATCGAGCTCCCTGATGGACAAAGATGATCACACATTATTACTTTTTAACCAACCTTCTACCAAAGCTTCTTCTCCACCGTACTCACTCAGACTCTGCAGGCTTCTCAGAGAAAACTCTCAGGACAAAGTCGCCCTCTTTGTGGGGCTCAAACGTTGAGGGGACGATGATGTATTCACCAGCCGGAAGCCGCAACCGTGAGCTGACCTCCCTCAAGTTGATGAAGAGTTCAGAGCGAGCGCTGGAGGCATGTGTGAGGAAGAAGTCTTGCTTCAGGTGAATGCCCGACTTTCCTACACACTGAGGGGCGACATACAGTTAGAGCTTTAATCTCCACGTGAACAATGTGGAGAGTCCAGTAGAAACAGATCATACCTCCCCTGGAATCTGCAAAGACAAGAGAGAGAGGAGAGATTAACATCCAAACTTGGTCACCAGGTTTATAAAGCCGCACACAGAATGGAGGCTGCTAACCTCGTACAGAGCAAACCCGATGGTCTCCATGTCTTTGCCCTCTTGCCGCTTCTTCCTGCGATCTTTTTGCATGAGGGCAACCAAAAAGCTGCAGTCTGCTTTCCCGGGAACGTCTGGGTGCTTCAGCACGATCTTAAACTGAGGGTTCAGCCAAAAAGTTGCTGTCGAGAAAAAGTGAAAGAGCGCCGATTGTTCCTTTTTTTCCAGTAAAACAGGTGTGTTTCTGTCATAATAAATACTGAATGACCTTATACGCAGAAGCAAAAATGCAATTCCTCTCTAGGTTGCTTTAAATGAAGGAAACAGACTCCACTTTCATGATGGGGTATTTCCAAATTTTATGCAGAAAACAGGTCATTGTTTCATGGCTTATTGTTTAAATAGGAGTCACCAGTTCACATTCCTGCTCCACAAAATCCAAAAAAAAGGAAAAAGGGGGCATTCAGACTCCCACATTCTGGTTTAATATCAAGCCTATACACTCGCCTCCGTCATACCTGGGTAGTTCCTGCAGCCTCCGGCAGTGCTGCCTCTCCTCCACTCCCCCTGATACAAAGACGAGCTCCACTTCTTCAGCTGGCTGTTTTCCAGGGCGTCGGCCGTCAGGTTGCAAATCTCCAGACGGGTGAACTCCTGCAGGAAGTCGCTATATGACATCCTGAGAGACAGAAATGTGTCTGTTTTGTTATCATTAAGTGTTGGTGTGCTGCCTCTGTGTGTACACTTTTAAAAACACTCACCAGAATTCGCCGTCCTCACTGCAGTTCTGGATTCGATCTCTGACGGAACGATCCACATTGTCCCACTCTCTGGAGCTGAGGATTTAACAAAGCAAACACATGACTAAACAAAAACACAGGCAATTAAATGTGTAAATATTTCCTGATACCTGCAAAGAAAGAAATTAGAAGCTGCGCTAACAGTACAGCTATAGGTTAGCATATTCTCAACACTTGCTAGCTAGGATAGCTGGGATGTAGCTACGTTAACACATTAGCTGCTCAATCAGACAAATCTCAACCAAACTTAACTTTCTCCGGATAATCGATGCTAAATGCTAATATCACAGAAGACTTCACATTTGCTTGGTTCCTCTTTATTACAAGCTAATCTAATTCTACATATGGCTAAATGCTAATGCTAAATATAGGCGTTATCTACTGCTAGCAAAAATAAAATGAGAGCATTCACATATTAAATGTGAGTACACAATTACACTTCAGCTTAGCTTGAAACAAGCTGTGGCACATTGTTGTTACACTCTGGTCACAGTCTGGTCCTCCTGTGTTAGCGTCCCTGTTTAACCATGTCCTGACCAGAACTCTGACCTTTGACCTCCATGATCTTCATTTGACTGCTGGACAGAAAAATCTTTACAGAATGACACATTTGACCTCAGATAGTTTGTATTTGTGTCTGTCTGACACACAGTGGCATCAAACTTGTATAATGTAGAAATGAATGAATGAAGGTGTGTACTGTACATTCCTACACTAAAACCCCCATAATGTTCAGCTCAGCTGTGACATAACATCGCTAGAGGGGGAAAACGTCTCTACTTTTGTAACTACTGTAGCACGATATGATGTAACCTCACGTGATTCTCCACCCTGTGTGAAAGAGTCCTGAATGTGTACTGGGACTTTAGGGGCTGATTTCACATTAAAATGGGCAAAAAATTGGACTTTTAATGAAGCGAAAATGTTCCTCCTTCACAGTAGAACCTTACTTGTCGCTCCAGGCTCCGGTCCACTCCACTTCCCCCCATGGGTTCCTGATGCGAACCAGCTTTGTCAGATTCCCTCTGTACAACACCTAAAGGACAAAGAGACACACCTGTAGCCTCTGAACTCATCAATCACTCATCATGTATTATTAAATCTTTCAGACAACATGATCAAACAGGTCCGCTCACCTCGTCCACACCCGTCACAGAGTAGGCGTGTCCCTTCACCAGCTTCTTGAAGGTGACGGCCTCCATGTCGAATTTGCTGGAGATCTGTGGAGGAGACAAAGAGGTCAAACTCAGGAGGAGGAGGACGGTTTGTCCACATGTGAGCAGCCTGAGTGAAATATCAGGATGAAGGGCACTGATTGAAGCACAGATTTGATGGAAGTCATACATAATCTGAACCTGATCACCTGCTGAGGCAGCACTGAACTTTATTATATAACACACACATTCTTTACCGATAGTTCTTCAGGCAGAAGAAATTGATTACAGACAGTGTCCTTCACCAAGACAGACAGAGTTCAGTCCTCCCTGCCTGCAAACATTCAGCTTCCCTCAGCTGACATTGACCCTGAATCCCTGCCAACTCAAACCATGTCCTCCACACTCTTCACTGCCCTCTGCTGGCTTCATCCCAAATCTAGTTTCCAGTCTCACCCCCAACTTCAGTCACAAAAATGCACAACTGAAGTAGCTTTTTGACAACTAACAATGCTGCAGGTGTGACATTAAATCAAAAAATGGAGACTGAAAAATGCTCAGCTGCAGTGGCTGATCTGTTACTAAAGTAAAACTTTATTTTCACTATTTTTTTTTACACACTTAAACTCAATTATTTTTATTCTAACCTCTAGACAAGTGAAAGGAAATGCAACAAAGTGACTGAAAACAAATCCTGCAATACCTATTTTGACATCTTGGTGGCAACAGAAAGAAGTCTTTATTATCTATGCACAGCAAAACTTTTCATACCAGGTAGCAAACATGTTTATTTCTGCTGTAAAGCTGGACACTTTAACATGAAGGTCTATGGGGATTGAGTCACATTTGAAGGCGACCTCATGTGGCCACTCAAGGAACTGCAGGTTGGACTGCATTATGCACTATGAGGATAATGTTTTGGGTAAAAGAATCAAGCTATTTGTTCTTCCCAGTCACTGACTCCACACAGTGTTAAATAATATGACAAAAAATGTCACATGACTACATGACTCTGTCACTGGAACCCTTTCATGCACCAAACAATGCTGTGAAAAATGTGATAAATCTGTGCTAATATCCCATTTTCCAGTGTCAGAGGGTGTACAAGTGTTTCAGTACTGACGTCAATGGAGCAGCCAAGCAGAGATCCTCTCTCTACAGCTCTTCTGATGATGCTGAAAAGGTCTGACGGGGCTTTCTTCAGCTCGTACATCTCCGTCACGCCGCCCGTGAAGTCCTCAAAGCCCTCTGACGTGCTGCCGCCTGACAGGGCCTCATAGCAGCCATTCAACCTGACGACACATTATAATGTTGGTAAAAATGTGACATGAACAATGTTCAGAGCGGACAGTGCAACATGTTCCTGTTCACTGCTACCATATATGACCATGTAGCTACAGACAGCATCAGTCACTGCTCATCTGGTTCCTCTCTGAACTTGGCAGCAATCTCTGTGAACACTTTTACAGTAAATGTACAAGTGATAATGCAGCTGTTGGAGCAGCTGGAAAAAAAATTCTCAACCTTTATTCACATTATTCCTAAATCCAGCTTCCAGATCTGTACAAACACTCAGATAGAAAACAGAAGAGGGGAGGAGACTTTAGTGTGAACTCATGCAGCCTCACATTCACTTCACATTTAGGACTTCTTGCAGAGTCCAAAAGTCCTTTTCTTTCTGTTGATTTAAGCTCAGTTTTTGGTCTGTATGTTCTGCATCTTCAGTGACTTTTGGCCCCACATCCAGCAGTCACAGATGTTAACATGTCTTACTTGGCGTAGGCCTTTTCCAACAGTGCGCTCCAGAACTCGGTCCCTTCTGCTGAGTGGACGAACAGCAGCTTCCCATCCTTCACTGGCAGCCGGTCGTCAATCACCACGTCCACCCACTCACCAAACTGCCAGAACTGCATGACAGAGAGCAGAACATTAAAACTTAAGCTTTGTGTGGATTAAAAACACACCTTTGGTACATCTGGCATGGGGAGCGCCCCTTTAGAACAGGTTTTTCAGGAAATTAAGTTTAATTACCACTGAAAATACCTCACTGAGTCACAGTGAGCTCAGACGCTTTAAGTAGATGAGGTATTATGCAGGACAAATAAATATAAAAGCACCTGAATGTCCATAATCTAACATACCTCTGTAGACAAGCAGGTTATCGCCTGTTATCACATACATGAGATAAACATGTGACGCTTGTTATCAGCCGGCTTCTGTAATGTAACTCCAGAACCAACAGACTGATAGCCCTAAACAATGTGTTTAACCTCAATATTATTTACCTGCTGAGCAGTTCTGTGAAATCTGTTTTAATCTCTTGGGTTTGAAACGAATTACATCTCCATGGCAACATAAAGGTAACAAAGCAAAGCAGCAGGTAAAATTAGGTAAATAAGGGCAGGGTGAATTTCTCCAACAAAGATTTCCAAGAAAGTTCTTTGAGAGAGTTTGCTGCTTTGTGTCAGTTGTCCAGCAGGGGGCAGGAGAGACAAACATAACATGATGAGGAAATGGGATGTAGAGCCAGAGTCCATAAAACAAGTTCAAGAGGGGTCAGAATGAGCTGAAGCCAAAGAGACTCTTGTCTGACTGCTGTTCCACAGAAAACAACCAAAAAACATAAGAGGGGGGAAAAATCAGAGTTCTGCCTGAACAGAGAACACAGTAATGTCTGAGCCAAACTCTGCCACGTGCACCATATTGCTGCCCACAAGGTGTGACCAGACCCACAAGCAAAAGATATTTAAAGAAAAAAAACTCTGAATTTTTGCCATGTGACTGCTCATTATAAGTAGCTCAATCATGACTTAAGAATTACATTGAGGTGTGCAAAATTTTTTGTTTTTTACAGAATATTTTTATGTCAAACTGTTTATTTTCTGCACATTTTTAAATAAAGGTAGAATAAAGATGATGAATTGTCACATTTTGTCACATTTTCCAGCAGAATCATGCATCACGCAGAGTTTAAAGTCTGCTTATGATTCTTCCTATGATGGATGGTGTCATTTTAAAAATGTAATAAAACACCAACTAAAATGTGCCTGCAGGTTTTGGTCTTAATGTGTTCACACAGTGCAAAGAAATGTTTGCCAAAGCAGAGAATGTAAAGAGAGAGCTGAAAAACCAGTAAATCTTTTGAGTGTTAAACCGAAGCTGGAGGCGTTTATTCAGGCAAAAGACGAGTTTTATGAGAGAAATACGTCTTTGTCACGGTAATCACATTTATAGAAGACACAGCTGGAGTGTGTGTCTTTGCATGTGTGTGTTCACCAGGAGATGACACATGGTTACATGGATGAATTCTGCACGCCCTGCAGAGCTGATCTGACCTCTGGGAGAAGCAGTGTCACACAACATGGCTGACTGAAGACAACACAACACACACACACACACACACACAGAAATTCAGGCCTGCTGAGTCTTTATCTCACAGCTACGCATGTGGCAGCAACACCCAGCCTGAACTCTCACCACATGTGACACCCAGCATTCAAACCGTCACAGCTCTCCGTGTAAAAATGGGCAACTATCATAAAGCATTCTGACCCACTTAACAGCTTCATTTGTTTTTAACTGAGATTGTCTTCTTCATAATTCATCCTTCATCCTCCTTTTGTTCTCCAGACTCGTCTGTTCACACACTCCCTGCTCTCTTTCCTAAACCAATTAAAATTTCCCACAGCCGGCGATCATAATCGCATTTTTTGGGATGACTCATTAATTCATCCAGAAGAGCTTAAAAGATCCAAACTTATAGAAAAAAAAAGAGAAAAAAGGGGGAAGAGGGGGGATCCCTGCATGAGACACAAGCAAAGACAGGAGTGGGAACACGCTCACGTGTACAGACACACAACACAAAAAGAAAAAACTCACACAGGCAACAGGAAAGGATGACGAGGAAAAGTGGGGCAGCCGAGTCTGTATGTAACACATGCATGCATTAACGGGAGCAAATCAAAGCATTGTTTCTCAGGAGAATGGTGATATTTATGGAAGATTTTGATGCACGAATGCGTCTGAAAAGATTAGCTTAAAAACTGTGCTGCCAAAAGCCTGTTCAAAAACCACCACAAGACACCCAAACAAGAAGCTTTTGCACTGTAAAAAAATCTGTGTGGGAAAAAAAAAACTAATGAGCCCATATTGTATGAGCAGCAGTTAGGTCATAAAAAGTTTTTTTTTGCTGATTTGCAGTCAATTCCCTTGGAACTCCAATGTACAAACAAAATGTATTTGTTTGGTTGTTGTGTCAAAGCTGCAGGACTTTATATTGCAGTGGACATTTGTACCAAACTGTGATGAACATTAGAACCACATTTGAAGACATTAAAACCTCCAGATCTCATGTGTAACATGAACACAAACCTCAGAGCTCAGATCACGACTGCTGAGACAAAAAACTGAACTCAGCGTCTCTGGAAGTAATCAGTGAAAATATGCTGGCTGACTTCTCTGTAGCTGAGTCACAGAGCCCAGCAGACATTTTTAAATGTGATTATTGATCCTTTGATATATCAGATGAGTCAGCAGTGAGAGGACACTTCACAGAGGGGACAGATCACTGTGTGTGAACGTGCAGCAGCTTCCATGACTGAACAATCAGGCTGACACGAGAAGTCCAGGCTGAATATTGGCTGTGCGTGTCTGTGTTTGTGTTCTACATTATGTCTCAGTCCATGTAATATGCATGTAATATGTGACTCTGATGTGTGAAAGCTGCGTCCCTGCGTCCCTGCCTCCTCCTCCTCCTCCTCCTCCTCCTCCTCCTCCTCCTCCCCCCTTCTGGCAGGCTCACAGTCTGCCTGGCACACTGCTGCATCAAACAGCCGACTCAGCTCAAAGTGCTCTGTGACCAGGATGGTGCAAAATTATTAATGACCAAATGTTTTCTCTTGTGTGAAACAATAAAAGAATAACACGGTGAGGTTAAGTGTAGAAGTTTGTTCTTCTGCAGTTTTTTTTTTTTTCAAACAAAAAGAAAGCAGCAGTTTTTGGTTCAGAGTGATACAGAAACGCTGATGGACACACACAGATAAGCTCCACAGAGAAACACCCATGCACAAATAAAGAGACAACATAACACACACACAAACAGAGCAGAAGAGACTAATTAGACTTCAGTTCTAAACAATTAAAAGGTCTTATTTAGCAGAACAAGCGCTTTTATTAGCTGCTTTAACTAACTAGCTAACAAGCTACGCTAACACAGC
>JAVQJX010184045.1:0-12622 GCA_036025115.1 Ambassis agassizii
TAAAAAAAAAAAGAAATCTATCATTCATGTTTTAATCCTAATATGTTGATAAAATAAAAGGTTTTATTTAACATAAGAAAAAGCCAATAGTGGTCCTCCTCTCTTGGAACACTACAATACTAAAACAATGTGTTCTATGCCACCTTATGTAGTGTTTCAGTGTTATTTTTCCTCTGTTTTTTTTTTCATCAGAAATTGGTGCAAGATTTCTTCTTAAGCCTTACTGAAACCTCCTGCCTGCTGTCAATGCAAGCAAGGTTAATGAGAACGGCGGGAGTGATCCAAAAAGGAGGCCCAAAAAGGAGAAAAGCTCAGAGTTGAGAGGAACTGCAGCGTTGAGTGACAATTCTCTATGGGCGGCCTCTTTATGCATTCATGTAGCCATTTGATCTGTAAGGTTTTAGAAAAGGCTCTTGTGTAATCACTTTTTATTGACTATGGGACTCACTTATGATCTCATTTACAGAGACAGCCACCACCACACCCCCTGAAAAAAAACACACGATTGAACTGAGAGGAAACGGCATAAAGTTTAAAAAAAAATGTCTGTGACCGTTATTCTGGCTCCTGACCATGCTCAACTTGAATTTCCCTCGAGATCAATAAAGTATCTATCTGCTAATGCTAATTGCTAGCTCCCTTATGGCTGTCATTGACGATAATATCCAGAGCGGTCACCAGATAATCATAGTTGGCATCATGATGGCAGGTGCACTATTAAGGGTTTCCTGACTAGTCATGTTATAGAAGTGGTTCAGGTCTTATCATGTGCAGTGATCTGGTTCATGTACTGTTATTATTTAACGTGTATAATAGCCTTTGTCAAGGGATATTTTACCACATATTCCTCATGATATACCAGGTAATTCACTCAGATAGTATCATCTGTGACAGGTGAGGGGAGCTCAGGCCTTGGGGCAAAGAAATGGAAGGATGAAGTGACGGGGGTAATGGATGGATAGAGGGATGAAGAGTGATCGGGTGTCATGCAGGTGTGATAGGGCCAGACAGATTGTGAATGAAGGAGCGATGGAGGATGGATGGCCAGAGCACCTCAGACATTGACAGTGTTGAGAGATTTGTCTTCTTTGGCCACCATTTGTCTTGTTGCTTCTCTTCACAGTGTCTTAGATCTCATAAAGCTATGTACTCAATTCAATACAGTGTAAGTGATGGTAGTTTTGCCGTGATACTGTGCCACTTTGGGAATGTTAGGAGGAGTTGCCATTTTACGTGAATCTTCCCCTCTGAGTGGATTGAAGTATTAGAGGAAGGGCACCAACAAACAAACCGCAATCAGCAGTGAACTGTTTAATAATACCGGATGTAAAAATTAGTTTGGGGGGGTGGGGGGTGGGGGGGGGGTATGGGAGTTGGGTCACACCCACAGGCTAACACAGACACACTCACAATATCTATATATATATATATATATTTGAGCTGCTAATTGCTTTGTGTGCTCCACTCTGTATAGTGTGAGTGTACTGGTGCAATATTGCAGTGCTGTGGGTGTTTGCCCGGCTCATAACCGCAGACCAATGCGGTGGAGACAAGCTCATATATTAAGATAACCCCGAAACGGAATGGAATTGTATTTCCCTGGCGGTTCAAACGACTTCTGTGGTTGTAAACTGATAGTGGATGAGATTTGGCTTTAATGAAGCAAGACTTATTGTGCACAGTGCAACAGAGGAAGAGAGGTGCGCAGTTGTATATGTTTCATTATTCCGGTGTGTGTGTGTGTGTGTGTATATCCATTTTTTTCCTTAACAAGGAGTACTGTCATCTATAGCCCACATGTTTGCTAGCTCTCTCATGGCGAATGTTATTGTATAACTATTTTTCTTGCTTTGTGGTTAGTGGGTGTCCTTATGATTTATTTTACCTGAAATAATCAAGTGAAATGTTTTTATTTTTCTATTTGTCCCTTGTGTAATCTTTCTCAAGGTTGTGTGTGTTTGTGTATGCACAAGCTATAAGAGTGCCATCTTCATCTGTTTATTAGAATGTTCCCCACTGGCCTGACAGTAATGAGACGTGTGGAGCCAAGGAGTGATGGAGTTGAACTCATCAGGACAGCAGAGAAAGAGAGAATTTTCAGGTATGTTGGACAGACTATAAAAAAAAACCTCACAGCTCCTTAGTAAGTGTTACACAGAATTATCCAAATTTTTTGTCAAAGCCTGATAATTGTACTCTTAACACGTCTGTCTGTATGGGGATCTGTTCCTGTTCAGTGATGTATAACCGTATCAAATAGATGTGATGAGACCTGATACACATCAAGTCTTGGGCTCCCATCCTTTTCTCCTTTAAAGTAACCTCATATATGCTCAGAATGACTGCAATTCCATCTGGAATTATTAGCTCAGTTACTAAGTAGCAGGGGAAATAATTTAACTACCCATCTCCCTCTGGAGCATTAATCCTGTCAAAATAGGACAGAGTATAAAGAATAGTATAATGGTAGGAGAGATAAATGGAGAATAAATGGGGGTTTGAGTTTTTAACGTCTCAGAGGCACCATTTGGCTTTTACACTGTTAAAAAGGCTTCCTGCTAATAGAAGAAAAACTGTAAACAAGACGAAGCTGTTTTATTGCTAACAGATTTGTGAGCATATACTCACGCTGGGTGGGGCTTTGAGCTAAATGTCATCAGCATCAGTGAAAATGGTGTCATTCTGAACATGTTAGAAGTCCGGTTTAAAAACATTTCATAGAAAAGCACTTATACATAAATTGTACTGTTATTAGGGTAATGTGTAACCTATTACATTTCAAAAGCAGCTGTTTTACAGGTTTGTAAACCCCAGATCAAACGAATATGATTGAGCATTTGTTCAGATAAATGCTACCCATTATTTAAAAGGAAAACGTGTCAACAGCAGCATTGAAGTAATGAGATAAAATCAACAGAGTAAAACCTGTTTAAAGAGCTCTGTGAGGCAGAGAGAGGAGAGGACAGATGCACTGAAGGACATCACAGGTAAAAGAGAAAACAGGCTGTCTTATGACCACCGTGCTCCATTTGTTACCTGTGCATGAGTAAATGAGAGGCCTTTTTTAGCCTCGTTAAGCATGATGCACTGCCTCGACCGTTGGCACAGCGCTGATTAAAATTTGCCCTCCGGAGTTTGGAGGAGCGGCTAGCTGAGGCTGCACTCCCTCTCTCAAAGCAAATGGGCTGAAAGGTCACGGCTCGGTGACCCCCACGGCTATGCCTTATTTATTTAGCGTTCTACCCAGCCTGCTAGTGAGATCGAGGGAAGAGAGGAGACTTTCATTCATGGTCACACTCATATTTTTGCATTGTGTCACATGGTATGATCAATGCTAGTTGTTTTGAAATAGATTGTCTTGCGTTCAAAGGGGTTTTTACATAAACCTCCATTAATAATACTGACAGTCTGTACATGACAGGCATCATTTTTGTGAACATTTTTGTATTCAGTATTTTATCGGAGAGCCTGTCTGAGAGTCTGATTTGACTATCTGAACCAAAGCATCCTCAGCATCCCGGGGTCTAAATGTTCGTCCAGATGATGTTCCATCCTGCCAAGAACAAAATTCACAAGGAAGCAAGCTTGCAACTTTTGAGATGAATTGGTTGTGGCTTCCAAAAACCCACATCATCAGTCACCTTCAGCAGACCTGATAAACACAGTTTGCTCAGTCTAAAGAGTATCTGCTACAAGAAGGAAGCAAAGCAGACAAAAACAGTTCATATCTTCTCTCTTTTCTTCATCTCTGCGTTTTGCATGAAGCTCTTTGACAACCTCAAACATCACCTACATAATTACTCTGAACATTTTGGGGTGTTTGAAGAAAGAATTTGTTGCTCGCGATATACGGGTGGATGTTTGTCTTTTCATAGTTGGCTGCAGGAATTTGCTTCAGCTTCAAAACACATCTGCCAGTATGAAATTCTGGCAGTAGAGGTAGTGTCTGGCTTAAAAATCTCTCAGGTTTCTCAAATGTTTTGTGATCATATTTTTTAATTGAAGTACCTTGATTCAACTTACAGTAGCTTGTTGACTTTACTTCTCTTCATTTTCTCCAGACTGGCCAAGAATAACAGGATGAGCGTGTTTTACTGAGCTGTGTGGTTGCATCTGAACGCATGATTAAGGATCACTTTTTTACCCACCATAAAAAAAAATTATTCAGTTACGTAAATTATGTCTCCTGACTGCATTATTAGAAATAAATTGTAGTCTCCCTTTGACCAGATATCTGCTTCAACAAATTAAAAACACACAATTAAAGCACAAAATAATCCCATTAGTAAGAACTGTAATACAAAATCTAATAAGACAAATCTAACAAGACAAAGGGGAATGCTTTCTAAGCCTGACACAAATTACTGTCAGGAGTACAAAAATATTGTGCTTATGCAATTTTTCATTTAAGTGGAGTATTTACTAAGACTAAAGATGTAAATGAGCCCAGCTGCAGATCGCCATTTACATAAAGTGCAGCAATATATAAAATGCAGTGTGTGTGTGTGTACGTATAAACTACCGACATACAAATGAATACTTTCCATACAAATATGATTCTTTTATGAAATATATAAATTCTAACAGAAAGTGAAAGGTTTAGTTAAGAAGAATCAGGTCAACACTATTATTTGTTCAAAAATAGCATTTTAACTTTGCTAAAGAGAGGGAGTCATCTCTGAGCGGTTAGCGAAGGAATGGCTGAACAGTGATGGTAAAATTAGAGGACCAGCAAAGCTTTTCATTATCTAGTCCATCTGTATCCTCATAAAACCACATCCAAATATGGATATTAGACCTTTTGCATCTTTTCTTGGCATGCTAAAGCATCACAGACCAGTTGGGTTGTGAAACTGTCCGCTTCTTGACGTCATGTTGCATGATTCATGTTTGCTGAGGTCCTTAAGTTTCAAACAGTTAACTATTTCTGCCATTTGGAGTCTCAGCTTTTAACTGAACACGGTATTTGATCCCCTGAGGAGACGTCTGACATTGCTTTCCTCTCGCCTCTGATATTCTCAATCCTATTTCCCCCCTCGCTTTCTGTTCTTAACACCTTCCTTTTGCATTGCACTCATCCCTCCAACACTACTCTTCTCTCACCCCCTCCCCACTCTCGCCCCTTCCTCAAGCCAAGCTCTCCTTCAGCGTCTCCAAAGTCAGCTGCTTTTTTCCCCCCGCCGTCATCCCTTCATGTAGCCTTTCCTCATCTTCAGTCTCTCTTGTCTTTTTCCATCACTTTTCTCCATCTCTGTCTTTCTTCCCCGTTGGTTCGAGGTGTAGGTCTGGTGTAATTGGGTTGTGCTCTGTTAGAGTACTGCTGGGAGAAGAGCTTTAATCTTTAGTCTCGCTCAAAATGTAAAGTGAAGGCTGGAGGCTTCTGGACACAGCAGAGATTTTCCTCCCCTTACCACCCCTTGTTTGCATATTCACCTTCCTTTATGAAGACACAATACATCAATATATAGTATATAGGGTGTTATTCACTTGCTGTCTTACTCGAGCATGAATGTACAAAATTACACACTCAACCCGCACACTGGCCTCATCCTCTTGGACAAAACCTCACACACACTTTCCATTTAGTGTCAGTGCTCTCCGACACCATAGGCTATATCCTGATTCAGCCCACAGAAAGTAAAGCACATTAGTGATCTCCAGGTGGTGTGTTGACTACATAATGAGCATTGAGGTAATTGATTGGGAGTTGTAATTAGTGGTTAGCTGTCACTGATTAATCACAGCCCACTACTTCTAGCGTTATCATCTCCGGGTCTCACGTTGTTTTGAGCATGTGTGTCTGCTTCACTGGGCAGCAATTGAGCCTTTATCGTGATTGTCTCGGTGCTTAGCTCTGACCTGGCCGACCACACACACACACACACACACACACACACACACACTTTTCTGCTCTTCTTTCCTTCTTCTTCTACCACGTCCTTTCTTTCTTTCTTTCTTTCTCTCTCTCTCTCTCTCTGTTTCATATAAATAAACACTGAAATTCAGTCTTTGTGGCTATTCTATTGTCATTCATGATTAGTGCTGGTTTGTCAAATTAGCCCACTTATATCTCACAATTAAACGATCTAATAAGTTTTGCTGTTGTATCAGATGAAACTTTTGCATGTGACTCATCTGTATGCTGAAGCTTGACAAATCATTTGTGTTAATGGGATAATTCCGGTGCTAATCAGCAAGTTTTGGCTCCGATGAGGTACTGCTGAGTGTCCTGCTACATCTCCAGATTACTAACAGATAGCTGCACTGCACGATAATATTCTTCACAGACAGAGAAGAACCAGATTCATCTGTGTGTGTGCATGTGTGGGTGGTTGGCTGTGCGTGGGTGTGCGTGTTTATATTCAATTCCTTAAACTGTAGTCTGGTTCTGTTCGTAGTTTTGTTGATTAACAGTCAGGCTGAGTGCACACTCTGGCTTGGCAGTGTCATGGAAACAGGCAGAAACCCACAGTAGCTTAACCTTCTGAGGTTTAAGGACAGATGTGTGTCCGTCTGTGTGTGTGTGTGTGTGTGTGTGTGTCTCTGTGTGTGTGTGTGTGTGTGTCTGTGTCTGTGTCTCTGTGTGTGTGTGTGTGTCTGTGTGTGTGTGTGTGTGTGTGTGTGTGTGTCTCTGTGTGTGTGTGTGTGTGTGTGTGTGACTGAGTTGATCAGCACTGATCAGGTCTCTGCTGTGGCTCCTCCTCTGTCCTCCTTCGTCCTCTGTCCTCCTTCGTCCTCTGTCCTCCGTCTGTTTTCTTCTCTGCAGACTGAACTTCCTCTGATGGAAGTCGCGCTTCGCGCTGACGCTCGTCGTGTTACGGAGCCGTCGGCTCTCCGGGTGTTTTACTCGCCGCGCCGCCACACCTTCACAGCTGGAAACGCGTCTGACGCTAATCACCAGGAGGTGGCGCCGCTGAGGAGGACGACTGCGTGAGTCCAGAGAGGTCACAGAGGGAGCGCAGAGACGGACGTCCACGTCCATCAGCCGGGAGACGCAGGTCAGACTCCCGTCAGCGGCGGTGAGTGACAGCCGTGTCTCATTCAGGACGGAGACAGGACGGGACCCCCACCTCTGTCCTCCCACTCCTGTGTGTGCGTCCTCCCTTTAATCACAGTAATGCAGCTTACTGAGCCTTAATGGATTCACCGCAGCGCGGCGTGAGCCCGGCTGCTTGACAGCCAGCGCTCCTGACAGGCGGCGGCGGCCATGAATACAGAGCAGGCAGCTCGCCGAGCGCCGCTTTGATCTGCAGGCCTGTGAGGTGGTGCAGCGTAATGATGTCAAACCGAGCGACGGGACATCCTGCAGGGCCGCAGCTGGATGAGACAGAGAGACAGACAGAGAGAGAGACAGAGAGAGACAGAGAGAGACGGAGACGGAGAGAGAGAGAGAGAGAGAGAGAGAAAGAGAGAGAGAGACGGAGAGAGAGAGAGAGAGACAGACAGAGAGACAGACAGAGAGAGAGAGAGAGAGAGAGAGAGAGAGACAGACAGAGACAGACGGACGGAGCCCCTGATGGAGGTCTGATTCGGGTGAAGCCGTCACAGGTCTGCTCCTCCCACATGCAGATCCAGGTTAATGTCTGCATGTTAACGTGGCCACACGGTGGCGCCACATGCAAACAGCTTCATTAAAAATCTCACACAATGAGAAAAAATAAAACTGCTCCAAACTTTTACAAGTTTCCCATGATCCTCTGCAGCTGCACATGACCCCAGCAGAAGGCGTGTCTTACCGTAGGCGGAGTCGGCCGCAGAGTCGCCGTCCGTCTCCAACACGTCAGCTGCAGGACAAAGACACGGAGGTGTGTGAGGGACAGCAGGCCTACGACCATCACAAAGAATCACACAGCAACCTGTGGAGCTCCTCTCACCGTGGCAGCTGTCGGCGTGAGGCGCGTGGACGTCCTCGATGTCCTGCTCGAAGCCGGCCCTGCAGAGACACAGAGGACAGTTCACTCACATCGTCTCAACATCGTCTCAACATCGTCTCCTCACTGTTATCCATCGTAACTGAACACACTGTTCAAATCAAAGCAGAGAAGAGGACACACACACACACACACACACACACACACACACACACACACACACACACAGAGACACACACACACACACACACAGAGACACACACAGAGACACACACACACACACAAACACACACACACACACACACACAGACACACACACACACACAGAGACACACACACACACACACAGAGACACACACACACACACACACACACACACAGACACACACACACACAGACATGATCTGAAAGCTGCTCACACACACACTCACACACACACACACGCACACGCACGCACGCACACACACACACACACTCGGAGCTCCGGTGCAGCGGCACCGGGGGACTCACGTTGAAAGCGGGCAGCTGTCCGTCGTTCATCCGGTGAAGCTCCCTGATCAACTCGACGGCTTTCTCACCGAACATCCCGCCGCCGGTAAACGAATAAAAGAGACGTTAAATAAACCGGAGGAAGAGCGGCGCGCGGGCTGCACCACGGAGAGCTTCAGTTCGCGGCAAAAATCTGTGTTGTGGTCACGTGACGGATGACGCTGGAACTGCGGAAGCCGCTGAGGGACAAACGTGACGTCAGAGGAGGCGCAGTCACGCAGGCGCACGCCGTACGGTGATCCGGGTCCAGTCGGTTCCGTTCAGGGAGCTCGGTCCGCCTTCCTGCAGCTACGTCACTGTGGCGCAAACTTTGACTTCCGGTGAGCGGACTGCGCAGACACGTCCAGCGGGTCCGAACCGGAACCACGGCCGGTGTGCGCGCCGCCGACAGCGCGCCGCCGCCTTTAAGCTGTTTTTCATCGCGCAAAGCTAACTTTGTTGTCACCGGTGCTGCATTCACGATAAACCGGAAAAACGGGTTTCCTAAAAAATGCTGCGTTTCTTCCGGTTTGAAAAGACGAAGAGATTCGACTGATTTACAGCTTCAATGACAAACAGCTGCTTGTCAAGATTTACGTAAGTATTTAAACATACTAGAGATTAATTCATTAGCTTTTATTTAAGTGGGTTAACAGAGAGTTTTATATGATTAAAGTCAGACTGTAGTGAACATGAATGCTGAACAGAACAGCCGTGTCGATGTGTGTGAAGCACAGATCTGTACTTTATGAGTTTAGTTTCTTATGACAAACAAAGACTTGTTATCAAAATATTTATCAGTGTATCCGGTGCACATAACAGTGTCCAGATGATTTACCGAGGTGCCCCTGAAGGCAGCATGGTCTCTTTAACTCCCACAAACCGGTTTTGTTTTGGTTGCCGTTGCTCCGACGCTTCCCAGGGGCCGTGGACGCAGCGTGGTGTGACCACGTGGTAGTGAGCCCGCCCTCTGATTGGCTGCGGCGCCTGCTCTGTTTGGCTCAGCTGCTCTCTGCGGATCTGAGGCAGGCACATCGGGGACTCCGCTGCGTCCTCACCGGCTCCCAGCGCTGCGTCCTCACCGGCTCCCAGCGCTCCGTCTCCCGCCAGCCGAACGGCCTCGTCCCCGCTGACGGGCCGCTCTGATCCGCGTTCCTGCCGCTGATATCTGTGTTTCACGGTTGCAGGGATGCGAAGGAGGAACAACTCTCTGACTGCGGAGCATGACAGCGGGACCACCGGCACTCTGCTCGACAGCGACCTGAAGCAGCGTACCGGCACGGGAGCACCGGGGCCCGCAGCCGGCGGCCGGCAGGGCCCGGGAGAGGAGGGCAGCATGGGGAAACCGTTTAGGAGGTAAGACCCGGAACCGGGACCGGGACCGGGACAGGTGTGTTTATTATGTTCACCAACCCAGTCACTGATACCATTATTGTTGTTGTTACTATAATGAGGACCAAGAAATAAATGAATTAAATTAAAAAAAAAAAAAAAAAAAAGATTAAATTATAAAAGTATGTTAAAGAATCTTAGGAAAAAATGATTTGAAATAAATCAGGTTAAATAAATTAGCTGAGAGCTGACTGACTGGTTTGACTGAGACTGGCGAGCTGGTCTCTGATCTGTGACGCCACAGTTGAACCTTTAAACAGATTCGGTTCATGCTGTTCTGCAGTGAGGCTGACGTCCAGCTGCTGCATCTCGTTACCACGATGATGTAAACTTTATCAATTCATTCAGAGGACAGGAAGTTAAAGCTGACAGCCACTTCCTGCTTCAACTTTGACCCACAGCAGAGAACATTTGAAACAGTCTGAGCTGCTCTTCATCCTCCTCATCCTCCTCCTCCTCCTCTTCAGACTAATCCTCATTACAGCCGGTTTATATGCCAACAGAAGGTCAACCTGTACTGCAGGTCTGGTGTGGACGGAGTGACTGCAGTGCATTCTGGGATGTCTTTTTTTTGTGAGAGAAAAAATGAGGCTCAAACAAAAGCAAAGAACAGACAAACACACGTTTAACCCTTTGAAGCCCAAAACAGCTTCAGGATCTGTAGAAACAGAGTGCTGGTCCCTGAATGCATCATGTGTAAACAGGAAGTGAGCTCACGTCTGAAACCGCTCACAGAAAGAGGAAGTGTGGGCGCTGTCTGTCTGAGTCAGCGTCTCTGAGACGTCGCGCTGCGTCTGCAGCTTTAACGCTCAGAGCTGCTGGATTGTCCACATATGGGAAGGAGGCGGAGCTCAGATGGCGCCGTTTATTGTATGGAGGCCCATTAACGCCTTTTAGAGCCACACTCTAGTGGACACTGGAGGAACTGCAGTTTTTCCTGTGTGTCCAGCGTCTCCGCTCAGTGTCAGGTGTGCTGTAACCACAGGACTGCTGCAGCACACACACACACACACACACACGTGTGCAGCCTCCTCTCTGCGGTGGGTTCACCTCTGTGTGACCTTAATGCAGCAGCTAATAATACTGCAGCTGCTGCTGAACACACACACACACACACACACACAGAGTCCTGGAGCGCTGTCCTGTTACTGGTGTCGGCACTCACAGCCTCACTGAGCACACGGAGTCTGCGTGCTGCTTCTCACCGGAACATCAGACGTGTTTCTGTGAGACTTTTAGAGGTTACTGCAGTCTGCCAGTCACCAGTGCTGATGGAGAGTGAACAGCTCGCTCTGACAGAGTGTGTGTGTGTGTGTGTGTTATCTGTTTGTTCTCCTCGTGTTCAGATAAAATATGACTTATTCAGTCAGAGTGTCTGTTTACGGCCTAAGTGCAGCTCCAGTTTCTCTGCATCAGCAGCTCTGCACACACACACACACACACAGACAGACACACAAACACAAACACACACACAGACACAGACAGACAGACACACAGAGACACATCTGTACAGTTCATTTACAGTATTTGTTTTCTTTCGTTCTGTAGTTTTTGTTGTGGAGAGCTGCAGGTTCTCTCACCCAGAAACATGTTAGCATGTTAGCATGTAAGCCCCTCCTGTCTGCTGTAGTCATGTGACCGTGCCTTAGTTAGCATAGCATTAGCTTTCATCTAATTGATCCTTGGCTGTCTGTGCATCAGAGGAGAGCCGAACTTCCTGGTTGGGCTACAGAAACAGTCGGTCTGTTGGCTCATCAGTTTGCTGACGTGCAGCTTTTCTGCTGTGCGCGGTGTAAACACACAGATCAGGCAGCAGCACATGCTTATATTTGACTCTTCTCTTTGTGGCTGTTAGAGGTGAGTGAACCTTTGCAGTGCAGACACTTTGTTACCTCACGTTAAATATCTGAAGCTCTGATGCTGATTTAAAGCTGCGCTGATAAAATAAAAACCTGCTTATGTTTCCTTTAAAACGTGGGCTGCTCCTTTAAGACTCAGTCTGTGCTCCACTGAATAATTCACAGAGGATCCTGTGACTGCAGCTGATCAATGAGAGTGATCAGCTTACACACACACACACACACACACACAGACAGGGACGGCCTCAGTGAACCTGCTTTCACTTAAAGTAATGAAGCTCAGTGCCGTCCGGACAAAGATTGTCAGCGCGTGAAGAAGCATCACTCTGTGTGTTTTCTGTGTGTTTACAGGCTGGGTGTGGTGGGGAAGATGAAGAGGCTCCTGCTGTGGCTGCTCCTCGTTTACGCCTCCATCCCCTTCATCGTCAAGCTCTGCCCCTCCATCCAGGCCAAACTCGTCTTCCTCAACTTTGGTGAGTCTTCACAAACACAAACAGCCCTGACAGGTCCTGTCCAATCAGGTCCGAGAGACATCGTGACATCACAACAGACCGCTGGTCCTGATGCTAATGCTAATGCTAATGCAGGAAGTTTGGAGACAGTCAATCAAATCAGGATCAATAAATGTCCTTGAACGCCCAGAGGTCAGGAGCACGGACCAATGAGAGGCAGTCATGTGACCTGTCTGTGACCTCTGACCTCTGCCCGCAGTGAGGATGCCGTACTTCATCGACCTGAAGAGACCCCTGGACCAGGGATTGAACCACACACACAACTTCTACCTGGAGCCGGAGAGCGGACTGAAGATCGGAGTCTGGTAACACACACACACACACACACACACACACACACACAGACACACACACAGACACACACAGACACACACACACACACACACACACACACACACACACACACACACACACACACACACACACACACACACACACACACACACACACAGAGTCATCA
>JAVQJX010184080.1:0-12853 GCA_036025115.1 Ambassis agassizii
AGTATAAACTCTTTCCTGCTTGCTCACACACACACACACACACACACACACACACACACACACACACACACACACACACACACACACACACACACACACACACACAGAAACATATGGACACAAAGCTGTGGTGAAAGATGGAGACTGACAGCTGGACGGACGGATGAAGAGTGAGAGACAGAGAGGAAGTGTAGATACCTCGGCAGCAGAAATAGCCAGGAGTGACTGTCACTAAGAGACACAAGAGACAATGTGAAATAACTGCATGCTGGTGGGATGAAGAAAGTCAAACACACACACACACACACACTGATATCACTTCCTGGAAACACCCTGCATCACTCATGCGCACATACACACACACACACACGTCTGTCTGTCAAACACACATACACAGGAGACCAGTGGGGGTCCAGACGAGTTTTAGAGACGCCTGAAACGTGTCCAAAAAACATCAACCGATCAAGAATTCAGCACTTGCGTGAGCGTCAACAGCCAGAAAAAAGGAGGGGAGAGGTCAGGGGAGGAAGAACAGAACAGTGAGGAGACATAAGGTTAGTCAGGTGATCACAGTCAGCAAGGCACAGCAACAAGGCCAAACCAACAAACCCAAGAAGAAGAAGAGGTGCAGAAAGAGTAAAAACCAACAAAAAAGAAGAAACCTGGAGGAGAGAGTCCAGGAGAGAAACAAAAACAAAAAACAGACTGGCCGTTAGGAGAAAGCACGAGAGATAGATTAGAAGTCCAACCTATACGAGATGAGATGGAGCTACTGGAATCGGAGCGGAGAATCTTAAGTCCTGGATGTTGCACTGGGAAAAGAGAAAAAGGGAGGGAGGGAGAAAGAGAGAGGGGAGGAAGAGGGAGAGAACTGAGGACCATGCACCATGCAATACTACTGTAATATTGAAGAAGGAGCAGAGACTGAGAGAGGAGAAAGGAGCGGCCGTGTATATACAGAAACGAAACGTGACGAGATGGTTAACTCCTTGGGGGTCGACAGAGGACTGGCTCAGAGGGAATATGGAGAGAGGAGAGATGGTGAGAGAGAAAGAAACACAAAGAACACACCCACGTCACTGGAAGAGAGAAAGTGCATCACTTCACTGTGTCACCGGCCCACAGACGGGTTTGATGGCGTGTTTTCCTTCTCTGTTTGTCTGTGTTGTCAGTTTGGTGTTGTGTTTCTAAGTCAGGATGTATGTTTGGGGGTTTGTTGCTGTCATAGAGAGCAGTGAGAGCCCAACCGACCCGTCACACTGGAAGCTGTCGCAAAACTGTGCAGCTCTCTGTAAAAAGGCTGCAAACACTACAAAAATCATCTGAAGTTACATTCTATGAAAAATCCAGCGGCTCGATCAGGCTCTTGTCAGTGTGTGTGAATGAAAGAGAGAGAGAGAGAGAGAGAGAGAGAGGGACAGATGACTGCGGCATCACTGTTTGTGTGTAAATGCTGCTCACCTCTGCATGGATCATTCTTCACCAGAAACTCATCTAGAGCCATCCAGCCGCCTCCGACTCTCACCATCACCGTGCTGCGCAGAATCCTGACCAGGCGCAGCTGCTGAGAGTCGCCAAACTAAAGGATGAATGAAGGAGGGAGGAGCAATGAGGACAAAAGAGAGCAAGAGCAGAAACAGGATGTCAGTCAAACAATTCATGATGCACTGAATTTAATTTGATTTTAACCAAGGCGCCCATAATCTGAACAGATTTTCTAATCCATGCAGAAACACCATGCACTGACAGATTCTCAGCCCAGTTCACCCAGCCGCTCTAATCTAAGCATCATCATGTTCAGGAGAAATCACTCGTATTCGGTTTTTGAAGTTTCCAGAAATTTCAAACCATCCAGCAAAGCAGATCTCCAAGCAACACCAGCACAGAAGGAACGTTCTGGATCTCTCTCCAAGCAGCTTGATTTGCTTCCCAGCTTCAGTCCAAAGCACACTATACATCAGCTAACCACTAATTACCCCTTCAGCCATGTCACTGTCGCCTGCGTCACATTGTGCAATTTGTCACTTTCAACACTAAACAAATCACAGCAGGAAAGACAAGCGGACGATGAAACCTGCCCACACGCAGCCACACGAGCTCCTTCTGCTTTTTCAGTTTAATCATTATTTGAACATAAAATGAGACAAGTGGAAGCGGAAGGTGGTGCAGTCGGTGCTTTGGTGGGAGCAGATTTCACACGTCCGGTCACAGCAGAGGCAGTCACTTTACCTGGTTCCCGAGGAAGAACTACAATAAATCCAGTAGTCACGGAGCAGAGGGGAAAGAAAAAAAGTGAGAGTGAAACAACATGTACTGACAACGGATGTCTGTATGAGGTGTAAGAGAATTTATTTTCTGTTCTATGTCCTCTAGAAAAAGATGTTTTTCAGCTCAGAATTAGCAATGAAAGCAAAAAAAAAAGATGCAGTGGATATAAATGTGTCTGTTATGTGCTGCTGTGAGATGAAGGTGAGGACAGAGGAAGTGAAGGAAGAGCAGCCAAGAAGGACAAAAACAAGACAAGACAGACAAATGTGACCATTAGTATCCCCAGTGTCCTGCAGTCTGACACTGGATATCATCACCCTGAGGGTAATGATGGACACACACAGACTGCAGCCGTGGTAGTGATCCAGTAAGTGCTGCTGAAACCAGTCAAAACTGAGTTTAAGGCTGCTGTAAAGTGCAGCACAGACATGCAGACGGACAGAGAAGGTTTCAGATCAGTACTGTTGTTGTGAAATCACACTGCAGACTCCTTCTGGTTGTGATGAGTGGTGTGGTTTAGGTGGTGTGAGTGAATAAAAACTCAACACTTTGTGAGTCACTGAGCGTCCTTCCTGTCCTGTGTGTGTCTGTGCTGTCACTTTGACAGGTTTACATGAATGTTTTGGTGATCCTGGAGAGCTGTGAGATGCTATAAACACGTTCCATTAGTGTTACGATATGATGATACAGACATTACAAACATTTATAAATACACCATGTTACCATGATGTGAGATGAACACACACAAGAATGCTGTGAGGTTATGGTGAGATGTTAATGAAGTGCAGATGCAGCCATTTGTACATGACAAAATAATCTTGTTTTAACAGAACTGGGTCAAACCATGTTTACATTTAACAGTGTTATTTAACTTGGACGTTTCCAGACAGGTCAGATGCTAATCAATCCTCCAGATTTTTAAACAATTACACAACAACTGCGTACTATAAACAACATCAATTAGTATCTTAAATGATATTAAACTGAACAGACTTACCCGATATTTGTTCTCTCCAATCTGTTCCACCTGGAACCTTTTGGCACATTTACACTGGGCCACCTGCCGAGTTACCTGCACCAGAGACACGACAGACAAGAATAAATAAATGCAATCTATTTCATACTCGGTGTGATTTTTCTGAAGCCTTTCTGACCTCATCCTCTATCTTATCAGCATCAGTAGTTGGCCTGTAGGCGTCTTTATTGGGATGCAGAGCAGCAACAAACTCGTAGTAGTCGATGTAACCGTCTCCATCTCTGTCAAAGATGTCCGCCACAGCCGACATCTCCAGTTTACTAGTTGGAAATTCTGCAAAAGGAATTCAAATGTTATTTTAGTGTCTTCATAAATGTGTAACTAAAGGAGACCAGAATAATCAACCAGACATACTGGAGGCCAGGATGCCGTCGATGAACTCCTGCCGTGTGATTTTTCCATCTTGGTCCTTGTCGATGCGTCTGAAGAAATCCATGACACGAGACTTCTTGTGGTTCATCCAGCGCATGTACTTCTTCCTCCACACGTCGAAGTCAAAGTTGGCAAACTCTTTGAGCTGAGAATAGATAAAGAAACGCGCTGTAGTAAGTAAAACTGTGCTGAACATGAAATCAAACTATGACACCATCCATAGAGCTCTACCTCCTCCAGCCTGTCCAGAGCGTCGTTGAGTTTCCGCTGGCGGTCGAGAGCCAGCAGCCACACCTGCTGCCACCGCGCACACAGCTGGTTGAGGCGAGGGTTTCCCCCTGAAACTTGCATGGCTGCCTGCTGATGCTGCTGCTGTTGTTGTTGCTGGTGTTTGCCTGTGAAGAGTTAAAAAGAATAATATGAGTAATCTGATGGTAACATAAATAAGTGCTGACTAAGAGGTAAACACAGGTGACATACGAGCTCCTCTCCTCTCAGCCAGGCTGCTGGGAGGCTCAGCTGGCTTCCTTTTGTAGCTCTTTGTTACTTTGTCAACGTCCGGCTGCTTCCTCGTCATCTCCTCCATAAACATCTGACAGGACAGGACAAACACCAACAGTGAGGAATCCAAACACACAGCTTAGAGTCAGAGCAAACAGCCGATGAGTCACTCAGGAAACCCACCTGGTGTTCAGTGATGAGTGTTTTCAGTTGAGGGATGTCCTGAGGAAGAGGTTCTGTGTCTCTCTGGACCAATGTGGTCTCAGCCCACTGTAGCCATGACAACAGCTCCTCAAGCAGGTTGGCATTGTTGAGCACCTCGGTCAGAGCCGTCTCCAGACGCTGCTCGTGCTGTTTGGCCCAAGTCAGCACCTAAAACACAAAGATGTTTATTCACATCTGAATACAGAGAAGTGGGATGTTGTCATGATAGTTCATTAGTTAACATCCTTCCCCACCTCTTCAAAGCGCGCCCTGATGATGGTGATCCAGTGTTTGATGGTGGTGATTGAGTCGGGGTGACACACAGTCAGGATGCCCTCTCCCATGCCGGCAGCCTTGTTCACGTCGGCCCTCTTCTCCTCCACGGTGCTCATGAAGTCTCGATGAGTGTGAAGCAGCGCCTGAAGAGTCTCCGCCTCCTCGGGGAGGACACCGCGGAAACGAAGTGTCTGCTCTGCCTCTGAGAGCCACTCCAGGAGAACCTGCACCGCTGTACGAAACTCTTCAGCCTGACAGAGAAGAAGTTTGAAAATGACCTTTGTGATGTCTCAGACTGAATATTAAAGGAAAGAAATGAGGCTGCAGCTTTCTCTCTGACCTGTTTGAGGGCCTGCTGCAGGCGGGTCTGCTTGGTGACGGACAGCGCGCACACTGTGTCCCAGCGGTTGCTGAGCTCCTGAAGCTGAACCTTGACCCATGCTGTGTCATCGCGGCCGGTCTCCATCAGCTCCCGAGCCGAGCGCTTCAGAGCCTGAACGCTGCTGGTTCTCTTGCCCAGCTCTTTTTGGAAAGCCTGCAGACATCATTCAGTGTTATCAAACTGTAGAGTGAAAGAGGCAGTTATCAGACTGTTACACACACACACCTTATGTGAATCCATGAGGTTGGACACCAGATCCAGGTCTCCGTGGACGGGCTGGTCTTCAGCCAGCTGAGGCTCCACTCGGTACAGCCAGTCCACCAAAGCCTGAAGAGCTTCAGCAAACTGTCCTGAGAACAGCAGAGCCTCCTCCAGCTTGTGTTGTCTGGATGGAGAAGACACAACAACAGTTGTTAATGATGACACTTTCCTGTGACATGAAGCAGGAATTTTTTTTAATCTTCTTCACCTCTCAACGCTTTTTCCACAGACGGTGTCCCACTTGTCCCGGACTTCTCCTACCAGGTGGTCCAGTTTCTGGGTGTCAGCAGGCAGCTGAGCTTTGTCCCTCATGGCTTTTCCAGACCTCACTGTGGTGTCATAAACAGGCTGCTTTGATCCCAGCGCTTTCTGAAACTCCTGCACAGGTGAAAGAATGAACAGATTTGCATGGAGAAATGAGGGATTTATTGTCTGTCTGTCTCTCATTGCATCCTATTTGCTGGCAGTACCTTGTGTTTAGCCAGTTGAAATTTGATCTTGTCTGGCTCGTTGGAGATCTCCAGCTCTGAGTCCAGCCTTTTCTCGGCTTCTTCTAGCCAGTCTGTCAGCTTCCTCCACGCCTCATGGAACTAAACAAAGAATAATTGTTTTTTTAACACCTTTTAGACACAAGAGTCCAGAGGTTGTGTGGTATAACAGATGGTCGCTCTCAGTACCTGTTTGGCTCGTTTGCGGGCCTCATCTAGGTGTCGTCCGCGGTCCAGGGACCTCTGGACCAGCTTGTCCCAGCGGGCCTGGACGCTGAGCAGCAGGTTCTTGATGAGAACCACATCCTGCTTCAGGCTGGCAAAGCGAAGCTGAGAGCCGGCCTTCTCCAGAGCCAGGACCTGCTCTCTGTGGGTGTTCACCTCGTTCACGAATACCTGAACAGAAATGGAGTTCAATGTTGGAGAAAGAAGCATGAGGTCGACATATTTATTCAGTGATATCGTGTATGTACCTTGTGCTCATCAATCTGGAAGAGGACAGTGTCCAGTATGAGGCTGGGGGACTGGGCCATGTTCAGGGTTTGTTCAGCCTGGGTTAGCCAGTTGATGGTGTCCTGCAGAGACGTCTGAAATCCTGTTGCCAAGGAGAGGGCCTCTTCCAGTTTTCCCTGGAAATTTTAGAGTTCAAAATTAACCACAAACCTAAAAACAAACAAAGGAAGGAAACATATGTCCCCACAGCCTTACCCTGCGGTCGTCCATCTTGGTATTGAGGCTGCCCCACTTGTTCTGCAGCATGGCCAGGTTCTGCTGGGTCTGGGTGGTACCTGGTCCTGCTTCCTCTCCTCCACGGGCCAGCAGCATGGACTCTCCCTGATCCAACAGGCGGTGGTACTGGTCGGCCCGCTGAGTCAGCTGGGCCTGAAGCTCCTGCAAGGCGGAGAAGACCCAAACATGAAGTGACAGTCAGGTGAGGTGAGCGCTGTTGTGTCTAAACTGGCTGCTTTGGAACAATGGAAGCTATAAATGTTTTATAGTCACCATATGCCAGGTGTCTCTGTGTAAGCTTAATATCTGATATTTGAAGAGGTGTGTCAGTGTGTTGTGTGTAATGCGACTCTCTGTTACCATGTGTTGTTGTAGCTGCTCTCTCGCCGTTTCAGGCAGACCTCCTGTTGGTTTTGCAGCAGACAGCTGGCTCTCTGTTCTCCTCAGCCACTGGAGGAACTCCTCCAACTCACCATGGAAACCTTCAGCCTACAAAGGATACAGGTGAGAGAGGGGGCGGCTAAGTATGAATTAATAACTACACATATTATGCAGCATGTCTCCTTTGTCCCTTTAACAGAAATTGTGTTTTTATTAGAGTAAAAAGCACAAAAAAAATCATACCTGCTGCAGGGCGGCCTCCAGCAGTTTCTGCCGCTCCTGGGTCTTGAGCAGCAGACTCTCCCAGCTCTGGTTGAGCTGATCCAGCTGATCCCTCAGGTGGCTGGCTTCATCACCAGGAGACGACTCCAGGAGCTCAGCTCCAGCACTGTTCACAGTCTCCACGGTGGCATGATGGGACAGCACATCGTTACGCAAAACCTGGGTTAGTGTGAAAGAGAAGAATTAGACCTAGAAGCTGATCATATTTTCTTCCTCAGGTTGAAATGAACTGAGACATACGTGGTGTTTAGCCAGCTCAATCTCGATGGCCTTGGGGTCAGAGTTGACTGGGCGTTGAGTGTCCAGGGTGGTGTGTGTGTGGCTCAGCCAGGCCTGCAGCTCTGACAGGGCGTGTTGGAACTGACCCAGAGCCAGCAGGGCTGCTTCCAGCTTGTGCTGTTGTAGAATAAAGACACATGTTCTGGCTTAAAAATAAGAATCCAAAGGCCAATACTTGAGGCTTTTCAAGGGGAAAGAGAAAAGCTGAAGATGTTCCCATATGAAGTTTTATCACCTGTCTCTGAGTGATTTTATCTCCCAGATTGTCCCAAAGGTGTCGTAGTTCAGTCAGCGGCTCCTGGATCATGTCTCTGTCTGTCTGATCTGACACTTTCTTCAGCAGCAGCTCCCCCTGGTGGCAGAGCTTCTCCATGTCAATCTGCTGCTGGTAAACCTCCACCTTGTACTGCTGCTCAGTGTGAACAAAAGAGAGAAGTTTGTTAATAATAGTATATAATATAGTAAATCAGATAATCCTAAAGTTATTTCAAAATGCCTGAGTAAGAAAACATCATGCCAACCTTGAGCTCTTCAATCTGCTGTTTGACAGTTCCCAGGTCAGTTCCCACAGTCGACATGTCACACAGTTTGATCACTGCATTGTCCAGGTAGTCAAACATAGACTAGAAAGATACAGAAAGAGATAAAGTCTCAAACCGCTTCACAGAAGTTTCTTATTACCATGTTTAAAAAAAACTTCTGCCACACAAACCTGCAGTGCATCTTGATACTGAACCGAGGCAGTCATGGCCTCCTCCAGTCTCTCCATCCTCTCTCTCCATGTCCGGTTCAGGCCCTCCCAGGCAGCATTCATCTGAGAGAAAGACACAAAGAGGATTTATATTAGCGATGCGACCTGCACATTATGTCTTTTTGCAAAATTACACTGCCTTGACTTATCACCTCATCTATGGTCTTCTTGACTTCAGGTTTCTCAGTTTCTCCACAGGCAAAGATGAGGTCAGCCCCAAGGGTCCTGACAAACTCCAGTTCCTCCCTCAAGCCGTCTGTCTCTGCCTTAATGGCCTAGAAGTGAAACAGAAGGGCATCACATCATTCACTTTCTCATATTACACCGTCTACTGATTCTTTTCTCATCCTCTGTACCTCAGCAGCCTCGATCTGTTGTTTGATGAGTGATGGGTCCACCCCCGGGTCCTCCAGCTCTCTCACAATGTCCTGGGAGTCTCTGAGCGTGCTCAGTAGCGCAGCTACATCAGCCCAGAACTTGCTAGCCAGGTCCAAGACGTCGTTCAGCTTGCCTTCCTTGTCCTCGGCACGCTGCCGGATCTCATCCCACAGAGAGCGCAGGCGCAGGAGACGGGAACGGACAGCTGTGGGAAAAAGGTGAGACGGGTGACACTTTAAACGGGATGGAGGGCATCAGAGGTTAGTCATCTTGCATGCTGGCATGTTACATTCTTCATGAGTGCACTCCCACTATCACAGCACAGTGAAGCCTTTCATTTTCATAAATGCTAGCAAAGCATGAAGTTCTTTAGGGGACAACATAACAAAGACACGTGTGTGTTCAGTCTAACCATGTAATAGCACTGGAGGAACTGATTCTGTTCTGTTTCAGTACTGACACTCTGCCCACTGGCCTGACGCCACTTACACACACAGAGTTACTCTGGCCAGTTAATTGTTCTCTCTGTGAACTTGTTGGACTAAAGCCCACAATAACCACCCAGATTACAGAAGATCATTCTCTTTGCTTCTCTGTTCTGCCACTACACTTTCTGATGTCATTTTAATGATTTAAAAATGCAGACAGTGTATGTTTGGGCCAAATTATAGCTTGGCAGCCTGTTTATCAGCCAAAAGCCTTCATTAAACAAAATTACTTTATTATACTTCCATGTCACGTTGTTGCCTGATCCTGTTGGACACATGAACTTTGTGACCAGCCTGTCTTAGGGTGAAATGGCTGTCACATCTTGACAGATTTGCCTCTCACCCTGAGCAGCAGGATCGTCATGAGCCGCTCTGCCGATGAGCTCCTCTCCACGGGCGCAGAGGGCGGAGAAGCTTGGCAGCAGCTTGTCCAGCTCCAGCCCCTGGGCTCGGTGCTCTGCCAGCTGCTCCCTGATCTTCTCCACCTCTGCTGCCACTGGGGGAGGCAGCCTGAGCCGCTGCACCGCTCCCTCCAGAGTCTCCAACAGCGGGTCCATCTTGTCGTGAAACTGAGGGCGGAAGGAGAAGTTATGAGGAGGAGGAAGAGTGTGTGCTTCATCACTGGGTGACATTCTGAAAGTGGGAAAATACTGAGATATTATGTGGGTGGTCAGCCATCTGTGGCAGACTGCAGTAACTTTTTATTATTAACTTTTGCATCAGACCTCTGGAGGGGATGTAGAAGAGCAGTATTAATATTTCAATATTGCACTTTCAGCTTGTCATCCAGGTTGTGTCTCTACTAAGGCAGGGGGAGCTTTCAAGGAGACATTTTAGACAAAACAGGACTCATTTAAGTATCCTAGTCAGCACACAACAAAACACATCTTACCACAAGAAAACATGGATACAAAAGGACAGCTAGGACTAACATTTGAATCAAACCTAGTTCAGACTGGAACTAATGGGACAGTTAACTTCAAACATTTATATTCTCCCTGTGGCCTGCAGTGCCATTCAGCATCTTGATTTCTACTCAGCTTGTGGTGCTTCAAGCGTCAAAAGACTGAGCTCAACCTCGTCACACAGGAAACTCCTCGTTGTGAGTAATTTGATGTATGAATTACTATCTGACGTGGTACACCTGCCAGCCGTAGCACTACACAGAAGGCCGCCTGCATCCACCCACAGAACGACAGACAACAAGCCATTTGTCATAAGTACATAAATGTGTGCTGCCTTCTTTGAGGTGATACAGATGCGCGGTGCAGCTTGATATAAAACCTAAAAAAAAATATGGACAGATAAAAAGCACTGCAGACCACAGGACAAATGTCAACATTCTGATGAAGCATTAAGTCATTTCTACAGATCTGGTTCAGTCATGTGGCCACTCAAGGTCGGTGAATACATGTTCAAGAATCAGCTGCTGCTGAGATTTAATTACATACAAACAAGGATTAATTAAATTAAAATGTGTTTGTATGATATGGTCAGGTTTATAATTAATGATTGACTGCTGCTTTCATTCCCATCTTGTTTTCACCGAACCCTGAGTGCCAGTCTGATGCTGTGTCAGTGGTCTTACCTCTACCAGCTGGGTGATTGCAGTGAGCAGTGACCATGGAGAAAATGGTGGTGAGGGGCAACACACACAGCATATCCACAATGAACGAGGGATGGGATGGAGCAGGGAAAACGGGTTGTGAGGGTTAAGTGAGAGGATGAGGTGTGGGGAGGAGAGGAGGACAAGGAAACGGTTGTTTTTAGGATGGAGTGAGGGAGGGGGCGAGGTGCAGGCAAACGAACGAGGAGAAGGAGCAAGACATGGATAGGTGTGATGGGCGGGTGGAGGGTGGAGAAACAACACAATGAGTTAAATCAGAGTCATGCATACAAGTACAACTGATAAACTGCGGCAGTGATGTCTCATGAGATGAAATGTAAAGAGAAAACTGAACTTTAAGAAGACATGATGTGAAGGCCTGAATGGTAAAATGTACATTTTGAGCTATGGTGAAGCAAGAAGAAACTCGGCTGGATGTGTTGATGCTTCTAATGAGATATAAACAAAAACAACAAACTAAAATATCTTTTATTGGATGTGTGACACTGCACTGTAAAATCTCATTTAGTATAAAGCAAGCATCAGTGAGAAAAACACACTCACATAAACCTCATGCTGTTTAGTAATCATGTCACACTCCTCCTTTCTCTCCCAAACACTAAATAACAAGCTCTAAACAGACCTGGGCTAAACAGCGACTCTTCAATCTGTGCTCAGGGCCAGACATGTGCAGTTTAACAAATTAGGTCAGCCATAAACTCTCTCTTACTGAGCAACATTTAGACCCAGGTCTGCCATTAAAACTCTGCAGGTGAACTCTGTAATGTACCTGTGCAGACTGAGACACAGCTTCGTCCAGTGCTGTAGCGCGGCTTTTGACCTCCTCTTTGATGGCCAGGTAGCGTCTTTCAGCGTCGGTGTAGCGCTGCGTCACCGTGGCCCCGTCCTGGAGGCTGAGCTCGGCCAGCTGAGGTCCGATCTTGAGCAGCTTGTCAATGTGGGGTTTGTGCTCAGCGATGGACTCCCGGAGCAGCTGGAGAGGAAATGAAGAACACACAGAATGAGAAGACAGTTTCATTAGTGACATTATGGAGAGACGAGAAATCTTCCTTTACCCTCATCTGGTCCTGCTGCAGCCGCAGAGCGTCTGTGTCGATAGCTGGCGGTGGGAGCTGAGTGATGAGGGTTTCAGTCTCACCCAACCACGGCTCCAGCTCCTCACAGGTCTCCCAGAAGCGAGCCACCAGAACCTGGGCTTGCTCCAGAGCTGAGAAGCGTTCACTGTGGCTCTGACTCACCATATCATAACGAGCACTCAAAGATTCTGTCTTCACCTGAGGACGGCAGACAAGATATTAATGATTGTTAATTAATTATTAATGTATAGTTTATGCACTTCTTTCAGATCATCCCTTCACCTGAAAACAGTGAAACAGACACTTACCATCAGAGCGTCCTTCTGAGCATCACTGCATGTCTCCAGGATGTCGTCTCTGGTGCTGAGGAGTTGATCCACGGTGTCTTTGTGTCGGATGATGTCGATGTTGAATGCCCTCTGCACTTGAAGCTGGGCCACAGTCACATCTGGCTCCAGGCTCAGGGGTCCAAGAGATGTTAACTTGCGCTCTGTCTCCCCAACCCAGGCCAGCTCTGCATCCACAGCCTCCTCATACTGAAAGGAGGGGTTAGTGTTTAATGGCAGGGCAAAAATAATAGAAGTTTAAACTGGTTAAATTGCTTGCAGTACCTGCTGTGACCTCTGGATGGCAGCTTGTACCAGTTGCACCCGCTGAGTGATGGTTTCATCAGCCTGGCGGTAGCGCTGGTTGCTGTCTGCAACAAGGCGGTCCAGGCCTTCCCGGGCTCGCCATGGTACCAGATCCAGCAGGGCACTGCCCACCTCGTTCACCGTGTCCAACACCAGACGCTTCTCCGCCGACACCTTTTTCAGCTCCTGCAAAACAAACACAATATACTTTTTATATAAGAGATCAGGATGAACTCAACATTTAAATGGCATCATGTGACTCATCTGGGGAACATGGGAAGTTAGGAAAATGTCACTGCAGTAAAACAAACTGGATGTCAGGAACAAATTAAATGGCAGTAATCCTTTCAGAAGCTTTTACATAGTGTTCCAAGAAATCAATTTTTCTATGGTAACTCAGCTGTAGGTAGGTTGATATTGGAAGGACTGAAAATGTCATTAC
>JAVQJX010184115.1:0-10097 GCA_036025115.1 Ambassis agassizii
CTTTTAAAATAGTCTAAAATGCATATGTCAATTTGAACACAGTTCACAAATTTTTGCATGTTTCATACAATCCCTAAATAAAAAAAAAGAAAAGATGAAAGTAAAAACAAAAAGTGACCACTCTCTGGTGTGTTCAGTGATAAGTCCAGATTTGCAGTGCAGGTTGTGGTTAAGGTACATTTTGATATTTGTTCTCCAAAAAAACTTGAACAGGTGGTGGGAGGATGGATGGATGGCTAAGCAGATATAGGTACAACCAAGTCTTCAATGACATTAAACATAGCTCAGTATTAGTTTGGACAACAGGGAGTAGAGGAGTGGAAGTCGAGGAATGCAGGGGGAGGGAGGTTGGCCAGTGAAGTTACACTGAACACAGTCCACATTTAACAACACAGTCCTCGTCTGGGAGATGCGCAAAGAAACCAACATATATATCCACCATTCCAAGTCAGCTGATACGCCAAAAATCCAGAATGAATCTAAATACACATTTATTTATTTTTTTTGGTTAATTTTTTTATCCATAGTATATTAAGTAAAGGTTAACACTGAATTACACACATACCCACACACACGTAAACAGATTTTTTTTCTTGTATCTAGGGTTCACATTCACAGTTGTGCTACAACATTAGATAAAGGAGGGCATTTTTTTGGAGGGGTGGGGGGGTGGGGGGGTGTAGTGGCTGGTTGGAGGGTGAAGAGTTCAATGGCTGGTTGGCTGAGGAGGGGGAGGGGGAGGGCAAAGAGAGAAAGAAGGATGAAGAAGAGGAGGGGGGAGTGCAGACATCCACATCCACAGAGCTCCAGACACGATGACAAACCTACAAAAGAGGGAGAGAATGTAAATCAAACGTAAAACTCCAGCAGTGATTTCCAAGCCTTATGTGTTGATGCGTACTCAGTGCCTCGTTTTAAAGCAGGAACTTCAGAATTCAACCAGTGAAGTGTGCAGCTGCTTTGAGCCTTGTTAATGTTGTAAAATAGTGATTTCTGTGCATGAACAACGATATGCACCTTCATTCATATTCTGATGGGAGCATGGGCTAAAAGTGCTGTATTTTGGGACGCTGAGGGCGAACAGCTAGTCGACAAAAGTACACACGAGTTTCACAACGGACTTCTCCTTTAAGTGCTTTGAGTCCTGTGTCAGTGTGTTTTTGTCCTCATAATGTATTATTTGTTTTTCTTCTTTTCAGCTGTTGTTGGGTTACATTTTGGGGTTTTTTTTTTTGTTTTTGTTTTTTTAGAGAGATCCTTTTGGCATTACTTTCAGGTCCTGCCTGACTGTTTGATTTTCAGGATAATGTAACATGAGGTCAGTATGTCAGATCTTGAAATGAATATATGTTCATAGGGGCAAGTTGAGGCCCCCTTCCGCATCGGCTAGCATGATGAGATCCCCCTGCATCTGAATAAGATGCTGTTGGGTGCCTTGTGCGTCGAATACTGCCGTTTGGTCAGTAAGCGTCAGTATATGAGAACGTGTTGGGTGATTGTCTTTACATTAAATCCGTTTTAATGCAAAGCCTTAACTTTTCTTTCATGCCGAACGAATTCAAAACAAAACTTAACAGTGAGTGAAAACGCATTGTCAGGGGGACTCCATAACTCAACACAGACTGATCCCATGATTGGATGAGATAGGCCAATATAATCATATCAAACTGCAGTTGTGATTAAAATAAAACACTTTCAGACAACACAGCAGGTACCTTTGAGGGTTTTGGGGTCAATCAGTCTACATGAAGTCCTTAATGTTGAGGTCATCCAGGGCGTTCCTGGGTGGTGGAGGCTTTCTGGGGCTCTGGGCCACTCCGGGAGCCATCTGCAGCAGCACATCTCATTTTAGCACTTATCCTTACCCTTTTATGTAAAAACAGTCTATTCTATACTAATTTCTATACCGGTCCCCCAGGTGTCGCTCCGGGGGCAGGGAAGCCTGGCCGTGCCATTGGCATCATCGGCGCTCCAGCAACCGGTGCCCCGGCCTTACACAGAGACAGATGAAAAGATGAGAGACGGTAAGACAACGTGTCTGCCATCCGATGGATGCGTGAGGACCACCTAACGGGTTGATTGTCCATCTCACTGTCCAATAATGTCCAAACAGGACTTTACTGGAATGGACGAGTGGTCTTACCATGGTGAAGCTGGGGTAAGTCCCCATAAAAGGAGCGACACCCATGGGTATGGTCTAAAGGTGTGAAGGGGATGGAGAGGAGGAGGAGTTGGGACGTTACTACACTACATTGAAGACAGACATTAAAACAAACATACAGGATGCATTTCAAATAACACACAAAAAGTGATGCTGAAGAACAGACAAGCACAAAAACAAACACAAGAAACGAAGACAAAACCCCCCTAACTTCACCTAATAATTCACATTTATCACATGCACGAGGATTTCAAGAGCAGAGGGGGAAGCTTGTTGCATGTAGCCTTCGGATTTTAAAATTTGTTCTCGATGAAGAGTCGAGCTATGAAAGGAGAAGTAGCTTGTGAGCGTTAATTCAAACAGGCTTCATATAGACTTTGAAGAATAAGAAGCTGTTTCCAAGCAGCAGCTTCTTAATTATCATTGGCCACTTCATCACATCTCTCAGTATTCCAGATTTTTCATCCATCTAATAAGCAGGATGTCTTGTTTTCTACAGCTACACTCCTTGCTTTGTTGTATTTGTGGTTACACCTGGAGAGACGGATGAAGCCAGAATGCTTGTGAGTGTGCAGTTACGGGAAAGCCCTGTTTAGTCGCTGCCATGCGGCTCCACTCCATGCTATAAGACACAGACAACATTTACCATGGGAGCACCCCAACTTGGGGGAGCTACCTGTGGGGCCGCTGTGGTTCCCATTGTGAGATCTGTGAGATAAAAAAGAGAGAGAGAGAGATGCTGCAAAATAACTGTTTTTTTCCCCCACAGCAAGAAATAAAAACAACCCTTACATTAGCTGATTGGCATTTTGGGAAATTTGTTTCTTTTTGTATTCAATTAAGGGTCTTGTGTCAAGTATAAAGCTAAATTTGGAAGCTTAGCTTAGCATAAAGACTAGAGACACTAGTGAAATGTCTTCCAGCTTCCATACCAAAAACTGTAGTTCCACAAATAGCCAATGGAAATTAAGATCCATTCCCCCAAATGACAACCTATTCATTTGAATAATAACATATTAATCTAAATATCTACTTACTACTTGCCATGTTAGCCATGGAGGTGTCAACATCCCCTCCTTGAGGGGTCACAGTGGGCTTCATTACATCCCCTAAGCCATCAAATACTACAGCAGGGAGGTGAGGAGAAACAGGGAGGGGAAAGGATGGAAAAGGGAGGGAGACATTAGCATCCTTCAATACAAGCTATCTTCACACTCTACCACTACTCAGTAGCAGGCCCTCCTTACTACTGGGGATTACCATGACAACCAATAGATGTCTCCATGACAACAGAGGGACGGGAGAAGCACTGGAATGTGAACTACTGTGCAGACTACATAAGATCATCAATATTAAATTCATTTTTTGTTTAGACTGTAGGATAAAAGTAAAATTAACTAATGTTTTGAGGTTTAAAAATAAGAATTAGACAACATATGTACATATATGTGTGTAAGTGTATGTGTGTGACATTTCTGCAACTTTCTGCAGTGACAAACGTTCAGTGAGTTGAGATATATTCGCCGTTGTATGTCCGTGACTGCTGCTGAATTTGTGATGACAGCAAAAGCTCAGCAGCTAGAATCACGCTGGGGTTATTTGCTATGGAGGAACTAGATATTACTGCTACATCACACACTCTTTATAACCATCAAGCATCTGGTGGTGGATGGGACAGTGCAGCTGAGCTCGCCTTGCACCACTGCATTGCAGTGCACTGTGGGAAATTAGCGTGTTAAAGAGCAGGGGAAACTCACCCAATCAAATGGCAGGAAGCAAGAAATGAGCCAGCCCAAGAGCCAGATGGAGAAAGAGAGCGAGGAAGAGAAAGAGAAGGGAGAGTATAAAGGCACAAATGCCAGAGAGAGAGAGAAAGAAAAAAAAGGTAGTGAGGTTTATAAGGAGTCGTCGAGAATGAAACCATTAGAGGTTATTGCATGAATGACAGACAGACAGGAGGAAAGAGTTAAGCCTTTAAGCACTGGTATATAGCAGACCATCAGATATATATTATGTGCACAGGAGGGAGATGACCAGGTGAGACTGGGGACCTCGTTACCATGGTAACCGTTACTACAGTTACCATGAAAAGTGAGGCAGATTGGAGGAATTCCCCAAAGCTGAATCACCTCTTCAGTGATATACAAATGGAAGTGATGGAAGTCGGCATGAGCACACATACACATCTGATTCAGAGAGGAAACAAAGTTTTGTGTGGAAACCAGGTGAAGTGCTGTTTTATACAATGTTTATGGGTGAATACAGCTAATACACTATTTCATTATTAGCCATTTCCAAAGTTGATTGACCATTGACTGACAATGTACTTCCACAAAAGAATCATGCAGGTACTTGTGAGAACAATGGGACTATTACAGTTAGTGAAATGGACATGAAATAGAGTGCTACAGTTCCTATCTATTTTTATGTTAAGATTAAATCCCTGATATTAAATGTTGGTCAATTAATTCTCCACTACTTCTTTTTACAAACATGTGAGTAAATAAAAATACAAAGGTTGGGCATGGTGTGCGTGACCACACTGAACAGGTCAGGCTGCCCTCGATGCTGAGATCATCCCTGTGTGCTGTAGTTTCTCACTTCTGGCATGTATTAAGGACACATTTGGCCTGTCCTCATTTAATTTTTGGCCACTGTGGCATTTGAAGTCTGACTGCTCATATTTTTAAGTTAATTTAATATTTATTTTGAAAGGGAATTTGCCCACGTCCCTTGGTCCGACTTATTACTGGGTCCTTCATTGGATAGAATAAGAGTGATCTTTCTTTTGCTTATTTCTTGCAATAATTTGTCATCCCTGTGGCACTCTACATCTGCAACACGTTGATATACCCTCACTCTACACATGCAGGTCGGCATATCTGAGAGCTTACCTGACATCAGCTCAGCACCTGGGGCGGCGGCAGCGGCAGCAGATGGGGCGTCTCCTCCTGTGGACTCTGGTAGGTCAACCAAAAAATAAGCACACCATTCCATGCCAGGCCAAAGTAGGTTAAAGCCATTTCCATCGCAGCATTTGGGGCAAAGAAGGGGTAATAATCAGGCTTCGGCTTCACACTAGTGACACCAGACAAAGGAATGCACAGACATTACAAGTCAACCAGGAAACATGGATTTAAAACACACTCACACACACTACCTCAACCTCATGTGTACACTTTCAAATACCTGCTCATGCCTAAAGCCAAAACACAACCATGACCGTAAAAGAAAAACTTGATCTGTTATGCCCTTTTCTTCTTTGTTGGTGTTTTCAGTGGAGACAGAGTGAGGGCAGGAAGTCATTACTGTACCCACCACCAAACAGGTTCATGATGGCTCCTGTGTCAATTTTAGTTGGTGGTGCTGAGGAGGAGAGGATGGGGGCAGGGGAGCTGAACACATCCGCTGAAGAAGGCAAGGTGGAGATAATGTTTAGACACCAAACACACACATACACACAAACGATTGACTGATGATTCATTATGATGCACAATGCACTTTAGAAATACTGAAGCCGCAGAGAGTTCATGCTGGAAATGGAATGAGGTGAGAGTCATTCCCCAAATGTTTGAGACAGCTCAGTAGCTTTCAGCTGACCCATAAGAAAGCAATCTCATTCTCTGTTATTCTTTCCTGATCAAAGCCAAGGACAAATCAGACACAGCAGGACAGGATATGAGAGGGAGAGCTGCACACAAATACCTGCTGAAAACAAGTCAGTGCTGGGAGTGGGATCTGCTGTGGAGAAGCTTGTGTCTGGCATGGAGTCAAAGATATCTACAAACACATGCGCACCCATTAACGGGAATGTTAAAATGCACCAATTGTTCACACATAGTAATAATGGCATCAGTGCACTCATGTGAAGAGGTGCGATAGGATGGCAAGCAGCATCAGACCAGAGAGCTAAGAAGATGCAAATTGGTATGACAAGAAAAGGGAGATTAATACCGGACCGCACACATCTCTAACATTTACCGCTGAAAAGGTCAGTCGCAGAGTTGGGAGCTGAAATGGTTGCAGTGGTGGTGATGGTGCTGGATGTGGAGGTGAAGAGCGGTGAAGGGGTAGGGGACGGGGAAGGCTGCGGAACCGCAGTGCTAAAACAGGCGTCCAGCGAGCTAGCCGGGTTATTATTGTCCATGGTCATCATGCTGAAAAGGTCTAGACCTGGAGAAGCTGTGATGGAGCTACCGTCCGAAGGAGCGAAGGGGTCTTTTGAGGGAAGATGTGGGGTTAGGGGTGAGAAAGAAACGTAACACATGGAGAGGAAGGGGAATGTTAGACAGTGTTTCACATAATGGTGGTGATAATACTGTAGTAACTATGAAAGGAGGAGGAGGAGGAGGAGGAGGGAGGAACAGACAAGGATCTGTGAGGAATAACATGAAAAGAAGCTCCAACACACTCCAGCTGTCAGTCCAACAAGACAACTAGACAACCTCCATTACAAAATTCTCAGACTTTTGTCCTTGAGTTCCACAGTAACAGCACCCCCCCCCAAAAAAAAAAAAATCTGTTGATGATTACTATTCAAAGACTTGAAATAAAACCCTGATTAAAAGTTGAAGCTAAGAATACAGCACACAGTACACACCCACACAACATGCTGTTCATTCGCCTTAACAGTCAAACTGTTGAAAAAAAAAAAGAATCCAAACAGAATCCAAACCATCATGAGCAAAGCACAAACAGCAGAGTCAACCCACTATTCATACCTACATCTGTGCTCCACAGACCACAAAGGTCACACCAATAGCTGTAAATGGGATAGACCAGTCTATGGAACACTTCCTGCTCCTGTAGCCTAGCAACCTGTAGTTGATGTTTACAAGTTTATTTTGTCAGTTGTTGATGTTTAGCCGCAATGGATTCTGGGATTTTGTGAGATGCAAAGGATCCAACCAGATGCATCCTTCATTACTAGGAAAACAATATGAAGGACACCTTTGAAATGTGACGGCCCTGTTACTGATGGGGTGATGCAATCAGCCTATAACTTAACTCTTCTTTAACCCATTCCTTTAAGACTTTATGAGATCCATATTGTCTAATAAAAGAAGTCACTGTTACACATTGCATTACACACTGCTGACTCGGTCGTTCACACACACACACACACACACACACACACAGACAGGCAGTTTTTCAGTTTGTCACCCACCAGCTCCAGCGGTGGCAGCTGGGGTGGATGTAGCAGCAGCTCCACCATCAGCTGCTGCTGCAGAGGCCTCAGTGGCAGGAGCAGGTGTTGCAAAGGCATCTGAGGTTCAGACAGAAGTACCAACAGAAAGAGAGAGAGAGAGAGAAACAGAAATGAAGAAACAAAGATGAAAAGAAGCAAGCAAAGAGTCAGAAGAAAAAACGTTTCAGCAGCATTGTCATGTGACATTAGTGACTGACAGGTGAAATGGACAAATGGGAATACAGACAGGAGGCGCTACAGTAAGGATTTATCTACAGCACAAAGAGCCAAAGATCTACAAATGTTACAGCAGCCATCTATAGGGTTTGATAGAACTGCTTTTCACTGAGAGCAAAGAAAAGCATGTCGGCCTATCAAACGAGATGCATGTGGAGAATGAGTGTAGCAGCATGTCAAGCCCAAACATTGAGCCTGTGTGTGTTTGCAGGATCCAATTAGCATGGAGCCCCAAATCAGACAATATGAAATAAATGATGATCAAATTATATGTACAGCTCAGAAACCATTTCTATTAAAACTACATGATTTAGGGCTCTGTGACACATTGACAGCTGAAAATGGTGGCAGTGTGTGTCTTTGATGATGCAACTTTGCTTGCAGTGTGCAGACAATAAACCAGCAAAGTCCAGTCTACATGTGTTTGAGCATGCAGTCGTCTGTGATATTATATTGTGTGATTTTTTTTTTTTGAGCTTCCCAGAGTGATTCCTTCATAGAGAATTTTCTGGAAGCCCACTGACCTCCCAACAGATCCATATTGGTGGCACCAGGGGAGGTGGCGGCTGCTGTGCTAGTGGGAGGAGCTAGAGAGACTCCAGGTTGTTCTGCTGCTGCTGCTGCAGGAGTGGATGTTGCTGCTGCAGGGGAAGGGGCGGCCTCTGCTGCGAGGGTGGGTTCAGATAGCAAGGAATCGCCCATTTCTGCCAGTAAAGGCGAGTTTGGGTTTTTTTTTTTTTTTCAAAATAAACCACAAAATTCAACCAAAATAACCAGAGGAATCACCATGGTGACAGGGAAGAAAAAGAAGCCAAAACAAAGGACCCATCCAAAACAAACCCAGGTGAGATAATTTCAATAAAATAAAATCCAACATCATTCATAATAACCAAAGAATAAAAATCCAAATTAGCCCCCAAAAACAGACAGTGGAGTATGTGGAGGGAAGGGAGAGAGAAGGCAAAGAGAAACAGAGAGAGCACTCAGACTAAAGAGAACAGCTCGAGGAGACAAACAGGGAGGTAGCCATGTGACACTGGTACAATATACAGTCGACTATTTCTATGTTTAACTTGAATTAAAACAGTGTTTCCAGGTCACCTCAATTTCTTTTTAGGGTTTTCTGATAAAAAGAAGGAACTGAGGTAACCTGGAGGATGAAGACAACACATGTCTGGACTAGAGGCTAAAAGTGGAGTGAGACAGGAGAGGCACTCACCTGATCCAAGAAGATCTGTGGGAGCAGAAAACAAGGAGAGGAAATATTATGATAACTTATGAAGCTAAAACAGTTCAGAGAAGTGTTCATCATGTATTTGATTAGTGTTGAAAATGACCACTGAAGCATAATGTTTCTTTTCCATTCACAGTAATGATGATGATGCTCTCAGGATCACTTACCTCCCCAAGATGTGGGGGCAGCTGACGGTGCGGAGGGTCCAGAGGACGACAGTGGATCCAGGTCCAACAACGAACTGGAAAATAACAACATTCAGCTCAGGTCTGCTGCTACATTACACAGGTTTCTGTTTATTTTATTTTATTTTATTTTATGTTACAAAAAACAATTCATTTAAAGGTCCAGTGTGTGGTATTTAAGACATCTATTAACACAAATGGGAAGTAGGACACACATAAATATGATTTGAATTGCTTTGTTTTTGGTTTACATATAGTCCCGATAGGAATCTGTCATACTGATCAATTTTTGTTTAATGTTATATTACTGTTGGTAGTAAATGAGTTGACCAGCATCTGCAACTTCACCTCTAGGTGTCACTGAAGGCAACACATTGGCCCTTTAACATAGGAAATATGTTTGGATGAAGCGCCTGTGAAAGGTTTGAATGTACACTGATTTGTTAGTCCAAAATTTCCTAATTCACAGTAAAAACAAGGTGAATGTCACCACTTTTCAATCCAAATTATTGATAACTCTAGCATTAAATAGTGCTGGTAAATGTTTTAAAAATGAAACAGTCTGCATCGTTCCAGAAGAATCCATGAATATCTGCCTGCTTTTGATGTTCATTATCAATATGTCATTTTGGACCATAGTGGTTGGTTGAAGGTTATAATCCTGACTGCATCAAAATAAGCAACAGGAACAGAAAATGGTAAACTCTTACTCTTCAGCTGGTTCTGGAGCAGCTGAAGCGGCGGCGGCGGCGGCGGCACTCTCCCCAGGAGGAGGCTGCAGTGTGGGGACCGCGTTTGAAGATTTGGCTGGAGTGGATGTCGGAGACACATTGTTTGTTGGAGATCCCTGGAGGACAGAGAGAGACAAACCCCTTATCAGTGATTAAACTGGAAGAGCTTGTGAAAGAAGACAAAGATTTTTTTGTTTTAAATAAGCATCTCACCTTTGTTGGAGACCTGAACGTGTGAGAGAAAGAACAAACGTAAGTGTGATTGCTAAAAATAATTCAGATTGCAACAAATCTGACATCAAACTAAATGTTCAAGATAGACTGCATCATATGTGATCATATGAAGGGTACATTTCCAACA
>JAVQJX010184202.1:0-10200 GCA_036025115.1 Ambassis agassizii
CTACACAGTAAATCTTTAGGGACGATTCTGACTTGATTAAACTAATTAGCGCTGAATATTTGAATCACTTTGAAATTATATTTCCTTTTTTTTCTTTCTTAATTGACAAAAACAATAGCAGTGGGTAGATGAATGAGTTGAATATTTCAGCGCTGTTTTTAGTTCTGCATATATCAGAACTGACATGAAATATTGTGGTAAATTTTCAGTTTTTGTCCCCACAGGATGAATCTAGAGGCTTCATTAACACTAGTTGGTTTCCAGGATCTGCACTCATTTTGTCTCAAGAACAACTTAAATCATTTGTTTGTGATCCCACCAAAATTCCTAATAAATTGGCTACTAAATACCTGCCTGAATAATGGCATTCCCATTGTAATTTGTATTTAATGCTAATTAGCTAATGACACAATTACTTAAATGGTGCCTGCTAACCATTAACATACTAGTTTTGTGATTTTTCTTCTATTGTTTTTTGGCAGGAACTCGCAGGCTGCTTGTCTTCAGCTGCTGCTCTCTACTCTGTCAAATCTGTGGGAACAGAAAAAAAGCCCACGAAAAGGTAGGTGCCTCTGAAAATCTTTTAGCACTCTTTAGCACAGGTGAATAAAAAAGAAGTAGGAACAGCTGATTATTAGCCATTTTCATAAACAATTGCACCACCTCGCGCCTGCACTGTGATTTTGCAGTGGAAAAACACCTACTGCACACAAGTTAACATCTACATCAAAGCATTAAGCCCATGAACCTTAAAAGGGCACTACTTAAAAATATGCTTTTATGCCTCATGCTTTGGCTTTGACAGCTTCTTTGTGTCATGGTGGTCATGTTGAGTAGATCATTTGTACTTAAATGAACCACCCTACTTTGTCGGCAGCATCTTCAGTAGTGGCCTTGTCGATAATGCCAGCTTACTGTGCAGTGAGAATTGATTCATTGGTGGGATTTCTTTTTCCAGGGCGCAGTGTTTATCTCTGCAGGGATGAAACTGCATCTTCAAGTCATTCTCTTTTGAGCTCTGAACTCAGACAAACGTAGGTAAAGAACAAGATGACAGTTTTTTTTTTACTTGGAATAAAGGCCTTTAGTCCACTTAGAGAGGTTCATAGCAATGCTTGTCAGATGAATTTGCACTGAGGGCTACTGGCTCAGACTGGATTTTGTTTCTCAACAGGCTGGGGTCATTTCCATTGAAACTCAATCTTATAACTGCTATATCAGTGTTACCCTTAGAATAGGGTGGGCTGACAGCTATTTAAAAAAACAAAAAAACTCCTCCACACATTGTGTTTCTATTCTGCATGCTGCTCTGATTGTAAGGCCTATTTGTAAGTCTGCATACAAAATTGACAATTTCACATTTAATGTTAGACAGACAGATGTGAAGATCCAACATCTTTCACTGTCAATCTTCTCATAGCCCGAGGTGCGGGCCTTTTCACCCTTGACAAGTTGCTGGCACTTCACAAACGACTGTCAGTCAAGTCATTACTCTAGTTTCTGTGACCCTAAGACAACACCACGTATAATGCTGCGCAGAAGAGACACAACTTGTATGCATCAAAAACAAGGATTTTTTTTTTTTCGCTCCTCTCGTCCTAGAGTTGATACATTCATACCTCTCCGACAATCCTGATCAAGTGAAGCAGCCATCGTAAAATTAATTTCCCTATCAAGCGAGACTCACGCTCTTTGGGATAACAATCTATCTTAAGCGGATAAATCTAATCCAATGTGTTGAGACGGATGGAGATTGACTTGTTTATGGCCGCTGCCCAAGCAGTTAAGAGAAGGAGAGAAGGGTGGGATGGTGTTGAGGGGGGTGGGGGAGAGAAGCTAAAAGCAACAAATGCCAAGGTGATATTACACACATCTCCGAGGCACGAAAAATGTAAACCAACACCCAACTCTAGGCCTCAGCCGAGACATCCAACACTTCTCTCCTTTTTGGAATCTGTCAGACATGATGGATGGCTGAGCATATACTCATGCTTTCATGAGCAATTAACATTTAGTCAAAATTGGAGGACTTAATAGTCACAGAGTTCATCGCAGACAAAACAAGAATATTATGATGTGGCTGAAATGATTGTAAAGTCGGAGAGGGAGATTGATTGCCATAATTATGTACATGATAGGGAAGAAGTGGTGCAGTTTTTTGGTCAGATGCCAGACGGAGCCTTACACAATCACTGATAATACCTATATAATTTACTCACTGACCTACATAACTTTGAGACTACACAGTCGTATCACGCGTCCCCCAGGGCAAACGCACACTTTCAAGCTGGATCATTAAATTAACCCTATTTATGTTTTCAAATTACTCCCCTGGAGAGTTACCTAGCCCTCAGATGGAAACTAGGTGCAGTCACAGTTCATCAGGACTGTGTGGGTGTAGCTTAGGTTTGACATGACAGCAAACTTTTTGATTCCACAGAAGTATGTGATGGTGGGTTCCGGTCCCTTCAAACCAGAAAGAAAAGCACTGAAAATGCAGTTCTGTGTAGTATGCTGGCTGCTATTGTGCATGATGACATGTGGGGGTTACTGGTGCCACTGAAAGTGCAACATGTTTAGTTCTGTGTGATGAGAGGAACTTGTTTCATGTTTGATCAGCTCTGATTTCACTACATCTACGTCAACGTGACAAGTGAAAGCCTTACAAGTGAGACTGCCGGGGCAGATTGTGTTGTAGAGAGACGTAGCTCCTCTTATGAATGTGAGTTTTATATCCAATTATGCAGAGAGTGTGATCTCTGCACTCCTAAGGAGGGCAGCGTGAACTCTTATACGACCTGATCTGTTGTGTCTGTCACGGGGTACGTCATGACGAGAGGCTTAGTCATCTTTTTTTGCTGCAGCTGCTGAGTCATGAGTAGTCAATGCCACCTTATTATGATGTCAAGCAGAATGGAAGTCTCGATGAGGTTTGTGGACAGGACCTCGCTTTGATTTAGTTTAGTGTTGGCATGGGGTGCAATGAGCTGAAAAGCAATTAGGTCCATTAAGAGATCAACTGGGATGGTGTGAGCAGCCATGGTGCGCAGCAGCCTGCATGCAGAGACAAAGGGAGAGATAAAGGTGGCGAGGGAATGAGGGTTGGACAGATTGAGTCGACTCCCAGCTGACAGAACTGCTCTGCGAAACTGTTCAAGTTTGGATTTGAATGTGTGTGTAGAAGCAGCATGCATTTGTGCGCTGATATCTTTTCCCATACTGATCTTACAATGCTTAAACTTCACTGCTAATCAATCAGCATGGAGGGTAATATGAGGGTAATATATACCCTCTTTCAAGCAGGTTAACTGTGATAATCTTCTCCATAGGTGGCAAACAGCTGTCTCCGTGAATACAAATGATGCATTCATTATACTGTGCTGTAGACTGGACTTTCACCCAGGATTTCTGTTTTCATTCTCACACACTGTTTGCGTATCCTTAATTATTCAATACTTTAGATTAAATAGGTGGATACTATAAAAATCCACAATATGATCATGTGACCAGTGTTCCGTCTTTCTGTTCCTTAATTCAAACAGTCTGAGGAAAACATTGCGCAATCTTATATTGGCTGTTTTTCTCCCCCATTGACCTCCATATTCCATCATTGTCCATTAATTTATTTAAATCTTTTTTTTTTACCTGCTCCTGCCATCATCTTCCCACAGCTGCTCATTTATTTGCCCGTTCTCTTCCCTGTTCTCCAACACTCACACTCCTTCTGCTCCAGACCCCTCTGACTTCCCCTTCCACAAACTAACAGTGACACAGACCTCATTTCTGTCTGTGTCTGTTTTTGTCACTCAGTTCATCCCTCTCTCTTTTCTTTCTCGTCTCTTCTGTATGTGTGTGTGTGTGTGTGTGAGCACCGGGCATTTACGAGAAGCCTCTCACCATAGCCGATTGATCATGGCCATTGTTTGCACTGGGTCCTCCATTTTACAGTTCAGTGTTCATGAAAAGGAGAGTTTGCCACTCCTATCTGTCAAACACCCCACCCCACATCACCCCAAATATACTCTCTCTCTCTCTCTGTCTTTCTCTCTCTCTCTGGCCAGTGATCCCCCACTGACATTTTCACAAGCACACCTTCATCAATTTCACACCTCCGATGCCCTTCTATGCCAGTGTGGAAGGGAAGAGGAGGAGGTGAATTGATGTGTGAAAGCTGACAAAGCTAGCTTGAATTTAAAGTCAAGGAGTGGCAGGACAGATAGGACACAGAGGGTCATCAATACTTGTGTTATTCATGAAATAAAGAGCCACATGATGTAAAACATGTGGTCCAACTTATTTGTCAGCAGCACTTTTGTGGAAGTGTCTGTATCTCAGCTTGCCATTTGCTGCCCCCTATAGTTAGCAGCTCTCCTCCCAAAAGATGATTCATGCTACTTAGGAATTCAATAATGTAAAAAAAAAATGATAGAGGGAAAAAAAAGCCATCCAGAAGGTAAACATCCTCTGTGCTCACTTCCTCCCTTTAGTCTTGAGAAAATTAGGCCATTCCATCATCAGCAAACCGGTGCATTTATGAGCTGCTAAAGTAATTGGCGGTACGGTGGTGAGATCTCAGCTGAGGCAAAAAGGTAGCACATTCACCTGAACAGAGCCTTAAGCTAGATGCTTCAATGAAATCACACAGGAGAGGAGGGAGAGGAGGGAGAAGAGGAGGCGGCGAGAGGATTGGAGAGTTGCAAGGTGCCTCATTCACTGGCTCAGGGGTTTATGGGATTGCTCCCAGCTGTCACTCTGTGTAGTGAATCCGCAACACCGTAATATCTTAATTGTTTCAAATTAAATGCTCGTAAAATGGCAAAGGAAATGAGTTCTTCTCTCTGGCTAATCCAAAGCAGCCCCTTGACTTACATCTGTGCCCGCTTTAAGTGAGAGGGGGGTTTTAAAAGGTGGAATGGCTCCCACATGAGATGGCTATGGATAGGCTGGAATGAGTTTTTATTGGCTGTGAACTGTGAACGTATCACTGTGCAAATGTGAATCACATGTCTCAGAGCATCTCTAACTCTTCCTACTCTCTGTCTCCCTATCATCCTTTACATCTTCATTTTTTTCCTTTCATTCTTCCCCTACATGTGCGTACCTATGTGTGTTTGTGTGCACACACAGGCTTATCATAATAAACCGTCTAAATATCCCATGGGGATTCACACATTTAGTTTCCCTCCATCTCCCTCCGGCACTGAGACTCAGCTCATTCCACAGCACACATTCAGATCAGTCAACCAGCTAAACCGTCCTGAATGACATGGGCCTTGCTGTCACGCACACAATCTCAATCACAAAGACTAATCAGTGAAGGCATTCACAATATAGCGTATACATTAAACATACATCATGCAGATATGACAGTTCTCATGGCATGAATGGATTTGAGAATTTCACATTAGCCCCTGTTAACTTGACATCCCAACCTTCCATTCCTGTAGATGTACCAGTTCACAATGAAGCCCATAACAGGCAAATCCACCAGACAATTATGTGTCATTACATCTGCAGAGTGGTTTGGTGGTGGGAGCTGTAGGTAGGAAAGAAGATTACTGTAAAATGAAGTAAGGCGGAGAGTTCCAGAGACTGATTGAGATAATAGAAGTTGACAAACAATTCCACCTAGAGAAATCATCTTTCCTTAAGCCATATGGCAGGTTACTGAGCAGCAGTGGTGGGCTGTGATTATGTTTAGGCCAGCAAGGCTGTTTTAGATAAATTCCATTATTCTGGATAAATTATGGATTTTTTTTATTTTTTTTTATCAGAGGTCTATTAACTTCAGTTCTTAGCTTTTCCCTTCACAGTGCTGTGGACAACAGTGTGTTTTTTTTTAGTTAAAACTTTTATCCAATCAAATCCCCTCAAGTTGGGCCAAATTTCGTCCGCCTTTTTTTACTCTCTTCTCTCTAGACCGGACAACTCGGAAGCTAGCAAGCATGTGCTAGCTAGGGGGAAAGGGTTTGTCCGCCATTGTCAGTTCACTAATTATGAGCGGGCAGGCTCTAAGGAGCACTGTAAGCTATGTTGCTGGGAATGCCTCTTGTTTGCCTTCAGAAGAAAACTCAGAGTGTGGCTGTACACACTGCCATTGAGTGGATACTTCCAGACCCAAGAGTAGACTTTTTAAAACCTAGGCCAGAAATCCTGCGGGACAGACAAGAGTTTAGGGATGCCTTGTTGTATGTTCTGCATTTTTGTAGAATAGTGATGGTTTTCATAACTGTGGCTTCATAATGATGAATCATGGTGTACATGCAAGCATTATCATTTATTAAAAGTAAGGGTATTCAAATTGTAGATCAAGTAAAATAAGGCAATCCCGTCTAGAATAAAATAATAATAATTATTATTAAAAATATCTGGCCGAAATTAAAGCACTGTAAATGTTTTTAACATTTTGTAACATAAAATCTGTTGATTAGTGACAAAGATGTAGCACAAAATTTAACAAAAAATTCTGCCAGAGTCTTTCTCAAATGAAAGAGGACAATTGTTTTTGGACAATTATTTGCACTGTGCTTTTACTTTCCCTGATAAAGTAAACTGCAGGGCGATTAAAGGGATGCACTGTGTGTAATTTATCAGCAGTAGTGAGGATTTCAAACTAAACTCGAGTCACTATTGTCATTGTGTGAATCCTGCCGTCCTTCAGTGGATCCAGCTTTTTTGTTCATTGCAAGCTTTACATGAAGTTCCATCTTCCACTTGTCACTATCTGTCTTACCCTCCTGCTGCATTGTTTCCCACATTGTGTATTTTCAGTCCCATGATCCTGCGCATCCCATTTTGCCACTCTAATCTCTCTTCCATATCCTTCTCCCTCTCTCTCTGCTCTCCCTCTCTTCCCATCTCATTCCGTTTTTCAAGCGTCCTCTTCTGCCCCTCTCATGTCTCTCTCCGATCAGTTTTTTTGCACATACGGCACTCCTTCTTCTTCTCTGTTTTTCTCCATGTCTCTGCCTTTACCACTGTTATTACCTTTATTGTTCTCTTTGTGTGATTATCTTGTTACCTGCTGCTCTGGCAGCAAACTCACCAGACCCATTCCCCCTTTTTCCCCTTATCCTTACACCATTTGTGTCACTTTGACTTCTTGCTCTGTACTATTTAACTAGCCTTTATTTGTTCACCTTACTCTCTTATGCCAGAATATGCCCTTTCACTGCCAGTCTCACACCCTACCTCGTTCTCTCCTCTCCCTCTCTCTATCCCTCTGCCATGTTTGTGGCCTTTCGCTCTGTGCACATCTAATGGCTGGGGTGTAATCCACTGGCTAATCTGCTGACAGCCTGTGTGACAAGGCATTAGCTTTGTGTCACTGCCTACCATGCTGCTTCTCAGCGTGTGTCAGAGAGAGAGAGAGACCCAAAAAATGAGACGACGAATATTAGTTTGTCTGCATATATACAAAATATGTTTGTGCTAGCATGTGCGTTAGCGTGTAAGTAACAGGCTTGTGCTTCATGTCAGTTGGATGCCCAAGCGTAAAAATTGATACTGTACAGTTTTTTGTGACATTTCACCTCTCCATTTTTTCCACCACTTATGTCCACTGCTGCTTGTTTTTTTTCTTTTATGCTGATAGTAGTTTTATTATCAGGTCAGAGTGTGAGTGGATGCACCAAGAGGAGGACCAAGCAAGACAGGCCAAAACAGCCTTGTCAGGGTGCCTCTCTGCTATGTCAGGCATCCAGCCATGTCAAATAGGGCACAGTGTGTAACCAAATATTGGATTTTCTATTATTTCCACTATAATAGCTTGCACATAATTGTATTTCTTTCAGCTGAGTTTTTATTACATCTGGCTCCTAAATCTGCTACTCAAGTAATGATATTTTTTATTATTGATTTATCTATTGATTGTTTGACTGTATTGGAACAATTGTCCAGTCTGTACAATGTCAGAAAATTATTTATTTCTCAGAGCATAAAAAACTAATCATCATGTGTGTTGACGCTCCATGCACAAATCTCATCAGAACTGCCAGCCCTTCCAGCGTACGAGCAGAAACTCCCCTCACACGGCCACAATTCTCTCCTTTTAGCTTCTGTCCCTTTCTTTAGTAGTCCCCTCCTCTGTCTCCACCTGAGTGATCCTGTTATCACAGCTGACCTCTTGCTAGATCTGTCGACAGCCAAAGAGATTACACCGAAGGCCGCTGAACACACTGGGCTCCCTGTTTGAAGAGAGGAGGGAGAGATTGCCTGATCCCCTGATGCTGATAAACTGGCTGAGGCTTTGGGATTCAAGAAGGTCCTGTTGGGAATAGGTGGTGGGGTGGTGGGCTTTTTGCTATGGTCGACTTTAAGTCTACTTCTAATCACTGAGCTTTTCAGAGGGGATAAGGGACAGGAGAATGAGAGCTTGGTTTTGACTGGAATTAGGCCCTGAAGGAGCTGCGGATAAGTTGTTGAGCTTGGATTTGATAATGGAGTTTGCTTGTGAGCAGTATGTTTGATCAAATCCATATGGAAAATGCTATATAGCTTTAGTGGAATATTGCAAATATCCCTTGAACCCATGTCAATAGCAGGTTTGCATCATGTACAGAATATCTTCACAGTTTATAGCTTGCGCTACTTGTATTTGTTTTATTGGTTGCTAACATTGCCTTCTGCTCTGCACATTTTCCACCTAATGAATCATAATCCCTGGGGGAACCATGATTCATTTCATTCATGCTAATTTCTGGATATTCCTCAATCCATCCTTCCAAACTCTTCATTTTTTACGTGTTGCTATGACAGAGAAAGGGGGTTTACTTCTGCTATTCAAGTGAGAACACAGCACAATTATTATTGATTCATGCGCCATAAAAGCACAGAGGAGTGAGACAGACTCTTATGAAACGCGGCTTGCCAAAATACTGTCAGAGATGGAGGTTTGATGGCTCACTCGTCCGTGGCCTCCGCATCATGTTGTCTTCACCAGCTGTTGTTTGACAGAAAGGGATTCTTCCCGCAGTGTGCAAAGACACAGCTATCAACTTAAGAGATATGACAGCAACACACTATGGGGCCGTTTTTCTACTGTATTGTAATAGGTATTACTGGCAAAGCATCTGCAAATGGCAAAAGATAAAGTGACAGCAACAAATTGTGCCAATGCTCATGTCTTTCTTTGTAAAATAAACACAGTATTTCTTCTCCAAACTGTGTTATCTTCTGAAATTAACATAGATGCTGGAAAAAGTTAGCAAAATACGCTATAAATGTTTGTTTTTTTTCCATCATTTTGTAGTGGTTTTACATACACGCACTGGAATCAAAGCATAGAGAACTGCACCAACCAGTACAGTCCTGGGAAGTAGCAAAAGAAACTGCCTTTTATTGATCTGTCCTAATTACAGGAGTCAATAAAATTTATGGCTTTCATTCCTGCCAGAAGCCACTTATATGGCACACTGAGTTAAGCAATCACTTCTAATGGCAAGTGATCAAATGATATAGTGTTCTGCCAAAGGAAAAACGGTATAGAGCAAACATAGAGGGGTATAAAATGCATTCCAGAGCCAAATGAGCTGAGCAGTTGTTGTTTTTATAATACTATAATACTTTTTTAATAGTTTTTATAATGTTGTGTCCGAACAAAAACGAAAAGCAAATCAGTAAATGAAACACTATTCTGCAAAAGTCAACTATAAATGTAAAATTAGCAGATATTTTTGTAATATTCCAGCCAAAGGCAAACCACCACCATCATGCTGCATTGAGTCCCATCATCAGCACAGTTAATCAAGACAATTTAATGAATGCAGTCAAAACAACCATGCGTCTGTGTAGACCGTAAAATTCAATGTACAATACAATGCACATTGCCAAGCTTGTTGATGCCGATTGCAAGAGCAGGGCTCAACACTTAGTAGATCATCGTAATTAAAACATAAATTGGACTTATCGAGCTGCATGCAGTTGCCAGAGCAGGATCCAGGGAAGCATTGATTCATGCATACACTTGGAAACAATTCCTCTGATATGCAGAGAGTAAAATATAGAAGCATTGTAAATAAAATCAATAGCAAACAAGCTCTTGAAGGAGTAGACAGTGAATTACAATCAAGCAAATGATGCTAGAGGTACAAGGGAGTGTGGGCACAGGGGAGAGATGCAGGCATAAATGCAGATACAGTACATGGAAAAACCTCTTATTGAATTATTGTTGAATAAGTATGTCCATTTAGTGAGATGTTT